>PVKS010026821.1:0-21538 GCA_004027875.1 Aplodontia rufa
CTCCCTACGCCTCCCAGTATCCTAGGGTACCATCCCCCTATTATACTGACACTCATACAGTTTGAGGTTATCATTAGTTTAGCCGTTTAACCTACTGCTTCTGCATGTATTCTAGCTTCCACATATGAGAGAAACCATTCGGCCCTTGAGCCTCTGAGATTGGGATACTTCACTTAGCATACTTCTTTCCATCTCCATCCATTTGATATCAAAAGCCATAATATCATCTTCTCTAATGGCTGAGTAGTACAATGGAATACTACTTCTTGGAAATTCTGATCATGCTCGGTACATTTCTTTTCTTGTCTATCCTCCTTGAAGTCAAGATTGCTCAGTCTGTCTTTGTTGCCTGATGTTTGTTCTTTGAAAGCTGAAGTTCTATTTTGTACTGAGTTTTCTCTGATATTAATATCTTCCATTGAGCTTTTAATTTGGTTGACTGTATTTTTCAATTCTAAGAGGTCTGCTACATCCCTTTTCAGAAGGTCTAACTCTTTATCAAAGTGCTTTCTCAGCTCCTGAAATTGCTCTTTTATTTCCTTAAGTCTTCTTTGAACTGATTGCTTTAATAATTAGAATATTGATACTAATAGGTTTTCATGCGAATCCTATCTGTGGACTCCTTGGCTGGGGTAGTTGTGGGATCGAGGGGGAAAATTTCTCCCCTTTTCTTCATTTTCAGGGCTGGGGATTTGACCTCTGAATCTTTTTCTGCTTTTACTTTGGGTATGCTGATGAGTTCTGGGGTTTTTGTCTCTCTGGCAATGTGAGGTTGATTCAGTTTGGGAAATTGACATTGACAGAAGGCTCCCCAATCTATGATTAATTACTGGCTTTTACAATTTCTAATACCTCACAAGATAAGGCAAAAGAGACTATGAACAGCCTGTGGATTACAATAAGCAGCTTTAATTACCTTGTTCCTTCTGAAACTTTAACATGTTAATTACCACCTGTGGGCAGAATAGTAGGATTAATAACTATCTTGGTTACAACTATTAACCATCAGACTGTAACTGGATTAAAAGCAAACAAGCAACATCAAATTTGGCATTTACATCAGATTTCCATTAAGGCCTTACACAGGGATGAACAAACAGCATGTTCATTCAAAGCGTACAATGAGCAGTGGTAAACTGGTGAATCTGTTCCTTATGTAATCAATGCACTATTAGTTATCACCTATGGAAGGAAAGATGTGATTAGCACTTATCACCACGTGGAACAAATTGATATTAATCTTTCAAACATCTGTGAGTAAAGAACTAAGTTAGAAAAGTAGACAGTCTTAGGATTCTGAAGCCAGAGCAAAGCAAGTATAGATGTACAGTAAGAATATTCCGATTACCAAAAATAAAAATTAAAAGCCAAAAACAAATAGAATTTTTAAGAAAGGGGAGAGAGAGGGAGAAATTGGGGGAATGTTCATAGGGGAGGGTGACAACGGGCTTTGGCTATTGCCTGAGAACAGGAAAGATGTGGGTAACAGAGAAGTGGACTTCTAGGGGGCTTTGAAGCCCTGGCCTCAGGTGTTGTGGCTAACACTAATATTTACAGTAAAGCAAGGGTGAAAGGGAAAGGTAAGAAATAAGTGTAAAGAAGAAATAAGTCTGCAGCAACACTTACTGCAGACAAGCACACACACACATATTAAAAGAAAAAAAATTCAAACTGTTATGTATGGACTTGGAGAGGCCCTGCTGATCACCAGTAAACTCTGACCAATTATCTTGGAATGTTGTCCCTGAGTTTGGCAACTTACTACTTGGGAGGGGAAGGGATGGTTTTGCCTTCCCTGATCATATAATTTCAGGTTTTTAACTGTCCTGCAGGCTACACTGGCTCCAGGCTCTCCTCTCTTTTAGGGCTGAATTTGCTCTGGAGTCACATATAATGAGGGTCTCATACAAAGTTACACCTGCCTTGCCTGTGTGCTCAAAATGGCTGCAGCCCATGCCACTTAGGGCTGGAAGTGGGAACATTGTTCTCTCCTCCAGAGCAAAGATGCCATAGAGCTGTCCTAGTTTAAGCACAGAGCAGCACTCCTGTTTGCATTTTGACCCTTGCCTCTTCACAGCAGAGTGTAGGATTCTGGCAGGATTGTGGGAATATCTGCCTTAGATTCCCTGCTCCTTTTCCCTGTCTGTTTGTCTAAAATCCTTACAGTCTGACCTTCTAGGTGGGAGGGGGAGTCTTCCCCCTCCTCCACAGGAGAGATGCTGAGATAACCTGCTTTCAGCCCACTAAGGTTTTTCTAGGTGCAGTCTCCACATAGGTGATCAGATCAGACTGAGTTTAAAAGCATCTTGCCCACTGCTGTATTTAGGTGCAAGCAGTCCCTGGTGATCAGCTGAGTTCCTCTTTTCTACTTGTTACACTCAAGTCTCTGAGTCACTGATCTCCACTGACCTGCACTGTTTTCATAGAATATTTTCCTAATACGTACACCTTGCAGGAAGGTAACTTTCCTGACATTTCTTCCTTTCAGGTCAAAGAGAGTCCTGGGGTGTGATTTTCTTGCTGTCTGTCTTTTTCCTGGATCCTCCACTCATTATTTCTTGACTTTAATTCTTGTTGAGAAAATTGTTGCCTACTCCCACAATGCTGGAGTGTTGTTTCTAATTTTTCTTCTAGCAGTTGTAAGATAGCTGGTTTAATTCCTAATTCCTTGATCTACTTTGATTTGATTTTTGTGCAAGGTGAGAGATAAAGATCTAATTTCAGTTTTCTGCGAGTGGTTGTCCATTTTGTCCAGCATTATTTGTTGAATAGGCTGCCTCTCCTCCATGTCATATTTTGACCCCGTTTGTCAAAGATCAGATGTTTAAAGATTTGTGGGTTTGTCTCAGAGTCTTCTGTTCTATTCCATTGGTCTTCATTCCTATTTTGATACCTGCATCATGTTGTTTTTGTTACTACAGTTCTGTACTACAATTTTCAATCTGGTATTACAAAAACATCTATTTCATCTTTCTTGCTTAGTAATGTTTTGGCTGTTCTGGGTTTCTTGGTATTCCAAAATGACTTTGAGAATTGCTTTTTCTATATCTGTAAAGAATGACATTGATAGCTTTTTAAAATTTTTATTAATGCACTATAGTTGTACATAATGATGGGATCTATTGTCACATATTCCTAGATGCACACAATATAGTAATATAATTTAGTCAATATCCCCACTCCACAGCATCCCTCTACCACCCTCCTCCCATTCCCCAATCCCTTGCCTCTTTTCTGGGTCTTATCCTTATTAGCAAAACAAAACAAAACAAAACACCTCCCAAGTAGAGTGTCAGAAATCTTATACTTATGAAGACCATTTTTTATATATACATGACTATAGTGTATACAGTAACATACTTATAAATGGTTGCTTTATTTCATTTCCAACATTTCACCTTCTCCTCCCTTCCTATTATTCATTGGTATTCTTTGATATATATGAACAATAGGATTAAGCATTTACATTTTTGTAAAGGCATGCAGTATAACTTGTTCAAATATCTTATGCAGTATCTTGCAACTGTATCTCATAAATATTAATAAATTGCATTTTTGTTCTATGGTTCTTTTTTAATTTTTATTTGATAAACTTTGTCTTACAACCAGGACAGATTCATTGTCAAACAATCAAGAACAAAAGTGTAATGACAGAACAAGCCAATACTGGTGCCAGACCATGGTTTCCCCGCTTTGGGTTCCCCATGTTTCCATGTTTCACTTTACTTAAGCCCAAATTAATTGGAATTCTTGTGGAAGTTGGAGGTTCCCCTCAGATTAGATTCCCCCATACTACCTCCCTCTGGTCTCCTTAATGACCTTCCTATTCACTTTCTCCCTCCTTACCCCCTCCCTACATCCCCCAGGAACCTAGGCACAGTTCCCCATGATCATGTAAGAATTTGTACATGTTGAGGTAATTGTTAGGTTAGCCATCTAACATACTGTTTCTGCTTATATTCTAGCTTCCACAAATGAGAGAAAACATTAGGCCCTTGAGTCTCTGAGTCTGGGATACTTCACTCAGCAAAATTTTTTCCATCTCCATCCATTTGGCTGCAAATGCCATACTATTGTTTTCTCTCATAGCCAAGTAGTATTCCATTGTATATATGTACCACAGTTTTTGGATCCATTTATCAAGTGAGGGGCAACTGGGTTGGTTCCATAATTTAGCTCTAATAAATTGAGCTGCTATAAACATTGATGAAGCTGTATCTCTATAGTAAGCCAATTCTAGTTCTTTTGGGAAGATACCCAGGAGTTGGATAGCTGGGTCAAAAGGCTATGGTTCTAATACATGAGTTTATCTACCTTTCGCTAAAGCCTAGATTTAGCTCCAGCCACCACAAATGAAGGAATACTTTCAGCCCTTGTCTCTCTGGGTTTGGCTAACTTCACTTAGCATGATTTCTTCCATTGCCATCCATTTACCTTCAATGGATGCAATATCATTTTTCCTAATCGCTGAGTAGAACTCCATTGTATGTATGTATGTATATATATTATGCCAAAGTTTTGGATCCATTCATCCTGTGAGGGATACCTGGGTTGGTTCCATAATTTAGCTATTGTAAATTGAGCTGCTATGAACATGGATTTTGCTGCATCACTGTAATGTTGTGCTGATTCTAATGCCTCTGGAAAATATCCAGAAGAAGGATAGCTGGATCATATGGTGGATCCAACCCAATTTTTTAAGGAGTCTCCATGTTGCTTTCCAGAGCAGCTGGACCAGTCTGCAATTTCACAAACAGTGTACGAGTGTTCAAATCTCCCCACAACCCCTCCAGCATTTGTTATTGTTTGTATTCATCTTTGCAAGTCTGACTGGAGTGAGGTAAAATTTTAAGATAGTTTTGAACTGCATTTCTCTGATTACCAGTGATTTAGAACACTTTCTCATGCATTCATTGGCTTGCCCATTTTCCTCAGTTGAGTACTTTCTGTTCATCTCTCTGGCCTGTTTATTGATTGAATTGTTTGCATTTTTGTGACTGAGTTTGTGGAGTTCGATCTATATTTTGGATATTAGTCCCCTGTCAGAGTGATCACAGGCCATGATTCTCTCCCATTTAGTAGGATGTCTCGTAAATGTTTTTAATATTTCCTTGGGTATACAGAAACTTTTTAGTTTAATGGGATCTCACACATTGATTTTTGACTGTAATTCTTTCACTTTAGGAGTCTTGTTGAGGAAGTCATTGCCAACTCCCATATGCTGGAGTGCTGGTCCTAATTTTTCTTCTAGCAGTTGTATGGCAGCTGGTTTAACTACAAATTCCTTGATCCATTTAGATTTGATTTTTGTGCAAGGTGAGATTTAAGGATCTAATTTCAACTTCCTGCAAGTGGATGTCCAATTTGTCCAGCACCATTTGTTGAATAGGCTGTCTTTCCTCCATGTTATATTTTGACCCCCATTATCAAAAATCAGATGTTTAAAGATTTGTGGATTTGTCTCAGAGTTTTCTGTTCTATTACATTGGTCTTCAATCCTATTTTGATACCATTACCATGCTGTTTTTAATACTTCAGCTCTATAGTATACTTTTAGATCTGGTATGGCAAAGCCACCTCTTTCATCTTTCTTGCTTGGTAGTGTTTGGCTAATCTGAGTTTCTTGCTGTTCAAAACGAATTTGAGAATTGGTTTTCCTACATCTTTAAAGAATGACATTGGAATCTTGATGGGGATTGCATTGAATCTGTATAGTGCTTTTGGTAGACTAGCTAATTTAATTATATCAATTCTGCCTAACCAAGAGCATGGAACATCTTTCCATCTTCTCAGGTCTTCTGCAATTTCTGTTTTCAGTGTTAAATAATTTTCCTTGTAAAAGATTTTCACTTCTCTTGTTAGATTAATTCCCAAGCATTTTATTCCTTTAGACGATATTGTGAATGGGACCAATTTCCTGATTTCTTCTCTGCCCTATATTGTTAGTGTATAGAAAAGCTATTGATTTACGGGTGCTGATCTTGAAGTCTGCTACTTTGCTAAATCTGTTTAGTAGCTCTAGCAGTTTTCTGGTGGAGTTTTTTTGATCTTCCAGATATAGGATCATGTCATCAACAAAGAAGGATAGTTTGACTTCCTCTCTTCCTATTCTTATCCCTTTCATTTCCTTCTCTTGCCTCATTGCTCCAGGTAGGGTCTCAAGGACTATATTGAATAAAAGTGGTGAAAGTGGGCAGCATTGTCTTGTTCCTGAGTTTAGTGGAAATGCTTTCAACTTCTCTCCATTTAGTATTATACTAGCTGACAGTTTGGCATATATGGCCTTCACAAAGTTAATATAAGTTCTTTTGATCCCTATTTTCTCCAGAGTTTTGATCATGAAAGGTGTTCAGTTTTATCAAAAGCCTTGTCTGTGTCTATTCAGCTGATCATATGGTTTTTGTCCTTAATTCTCTTTAAGTGATGAATCATACTTATTGATTTGTGTGTGGTGAACCAGCCATGCATACATGGAATGAAGCCCACTTGATCATGATGAATTATCCTCTTGATGTGTTTTTGAATGTGGTTTCCAACAATTTTATTAAGGATTTTTACATCTGTGTTCATGAAGGATATTGGTCAGTAGTTATCTTTTTTTTGATGTGTCTTTGATGGGTTTTGGTACCAGAGTTATGATTGATTCATAAAAAGTGCTTGGGAAAGTTCTCTTTTTCTCAATTTCTTGGAATAGCTTCATAAGAAAAGGTGTTAGCTCTTCTTCAAGTGTGGTAAAACTCAGCAGGGAATCCATCAGGTCCTGAGCTTTTCTTCTTTGGAATACTTTTAACTGCTGTATGAATTTCAGTGCCTGTTTTTGGGCTGTATAGAATTTCAATTTCATCTTGTGCCAATTTGTCAATGTTATATGTGTCTAGAAATTTGTTTGCATCCTCCAGATTATTGATTTAGAGGTGTATAGTCTTTCAAAATATGTTCTGATAATCTGTTTGAATTCAAAGTGGTCAGTGGTGATCACCTCATTTTCATTGGTGATTTTGTTGATTTGCTTAGATTCTCTTCTTCTTTCAGTTAAATTAACTAGGGCTCTGTCAATTTTATTTATTTATTTTTTGAAGAAGCAGCTCTTTGTTTCATTGATTCTTTTTATTATTTTTTTCTCAATTTCATTGATTTCAGCTTTGATCTTGATTATTTCCTGTCTTCTGCTGGCTTTGGGATTAGATTGTTCTTCCTTTTGTAGAGATTTGAGTTGGAGCATAAGCTTATTTGTTAGGGATCTCTCCTGATTATTAATGTCTCCTGATTATTAATGAAGACACTCAGTGCTATAAATTTTCCTTTAATAATGCTTTCATGGTGTCCCAGAGGTTTATATATTTTGTGTCTTCATTCTCATTCTCTTCCAAGAATTCCTTAATTTCTGTTCTCATGTCTTCATGGATAAATTCTTAATTTAATAGTATATTATTCAATCTCATGTATATGCGTTTTCTGTGATTATTTTTGCTATTAATTGCTAGGGTCACGGCATCATGATCTGATAGGATACATGGAATAATATCTTCTTTTTTATATTTGCTGAGATTTCCTTTGTGAACTCTAGCATATGATCTGTTTTGGAGAAGGATACATGTGCTGCTGAGAAGAAGATATACTCCACCAATTTGGGGTGGAATATTCTGTAGATGTCTATTAAGTCTGTTTCATTCATTGTGTTGTTTAGACTGGAGATCTTTTTACTTTTTTTTCTTTGATGATCTGTCTATTGGTGATAGAGGTGTATTAAAATCTCCCAGTACTATTGTGTTGAGGTCCACTAGTGGTTTTATGTTTTGGGGTAATTTTTCCACAGAGTTGGGAGTGTTGGTATTTGGAGAGTATATATTTACTATAGTTATATCTTCCTGTTGTACTGTTCCCTTTTCTAGGATGTAGTTCCTGCCCTGGACTTTATAGAGGAAGATCCTCCATGTCTGGTGCAGCCACCAGCTCCTCAGTGTGCTGTGTGCCTCTGGGCCTCTTTTGGTCCCAGGAAGCATGCAATCTGACTCCACGAGGAGGACCCTGTTAGAGCAGCCCCTGCCTGGGACCTACCCAAGGAAGATACTCCATGTCCAGAGCAGCCCAAGCCTAGCCAAACCCCTGTGTACCATCTGAGCCTCTTTAGGTCTTGGTAGACAGGAGACAAGTGCCCAGGGCACCACTGGTAAGACCCCCATCCAGAAAATCCCCCACCTACCTGATGCCCCATGTGCCAGTCCAGGCTTCCTTTGGTCCCCTCTTTCTTTGGTCCCTGTTGGCAGCCACTCAGAACACCCCCAGGTAGGTATACTTTCTGAAGCAGCCCCTGACTAGCTGAAGGAAAGACCCAGGGCTTTCTGCTCTGGCACCAGCACATGCCAGGACTGACTGGAGGACCATTCGTGCCTGGACCAGCCCTTGACCCAGGCCTCTTCTGGTCTTTGCCTGGCAGGCACCCAGGACAATCCAGGTTCATTTCTGCAATCTTGAGCCTGAATCCAAAAGGTGGAGTAGGATGAGGACCCAGACAAAAACACCATCAGGAAGATGGTAGGCATCAAAGAAGTGGTGGCGGATCCATTCCTTTGACTTGCAAGGAAAAACCACCTGAAAAACTGCCTACCTTCAATGTAAGAAATCTCAATTCAGATATTCAGAAGAAGCACTTTGAAAATGAAGAATCAAAATAAGAAAGGGTCACCTCAAACCCAAAACTCCCCTAAAAAGGATGCCATAGACAGGGACCAAGATGAAAACCTTGAAAAAATCATCAATGATCTGATTACTAAAAGAAACAATGTACTAAAAGAAAATATAATGAAGGGACTAAATGAGAAAATTCAAGAGATGAAAAACTCTATTATCAAAGAGTTAGACATACTCAAAAAAGAAGTAACAGAGCTAAAATCTGCAGTCAATGACATGAGAAGAACCATGGAAGAATTTAATAATAGGCTAACTTCAACAGAAAACAGAACCTCAGCTCTTGAAGAAAAACCTCCGACAATGAGGACAGGCTGAGTAAGCTTGAGTGCACAGATGACAAAAAAGAAAAAATATGTACAGAACACGAAAACAATTTTAAAAATGTCTGGGATGAAATGAGAAGAGTAATTGGGAAACACAAATGCATGGGATAAGGAATATTCTGCATGAAATAGTAAAAGAAAAATTTTCCCATATAAAAATAGAGTCAGAGATGCTCATCCAGGAAGCTTATAGGTAGGCCTAATCAAATGAGAAGCTGGCCAAGACACATCATATTCAAAATGTACAACAAGGAAATCAAGGAAAGAATATTAAAAGCTGCAAGGGAGAAATGCCAAATCACATTCAGAGGCAAACCAATAAGAATTACATCTGATTTTTCAGCTCAGACTCTGGAAGCAAGAACATCATGAAAGGAGATCAAAAACTCAGCTTCAAAATTGTTGGGGAAATAAGAACTTTTTATGATAAAATCAAATTTGAAGCACTTGTAAACAGAAAACCAGCATTACAAAGAATCCTAAAAGATAAACTCCAGAATGAAGAACAGGCGAATATTACTCAACACCCACAGACAAGGTAAATTCATAAAAGGTGTACAGTATCAGTAAACAACCAATACAGCATAGAACTTACTAATAAAACACAATGGCTAAGAACCACAACCACATAATTATTCTAACACTGAATGTGAATGATCTCAATGCACCAATCAAAAGACATGCACTAGCAGATTGGATCAAAAACCAAAACCCAACAATATGCTGCTTACAGGAAACCCACTTTACAGTCAATGACATCCACAAATTGAGGGTAAAAGGATGGGAAAATATCTACCAGGTATATGGACCAAAAAAGCAAGCTGGAGCTGCAATTCTTGTAACTGACAAAGTGGACTTCAAACATAAATGAATCTGAATTGATAAAGAAGGCCACTACATCCTAGAAAAGGGACATTGATATCTTGATGGGGATTGCATTGAATCTGTATATTGCTTTTGGTAGAATGGCCATTTTTATTATATTAATTCTGCTAAACCAAGATCATGGAACATCTTTCCATTTTCTCAGGTCTACTTCATTTTCTGTCTTCAGTGTTTTATATTTTTCATTGTAGAGGTCTTTTACTTCCTTTTTTATATTAATTCCCAAGTATTTTATTCTTTTTGAGGATATTGTGAATGGGACCAATTTCCTGATTTGTTCTTCTGCCCTATTATTATTAGCATATAGGAAAGCTGTCTATTTATGGTTGTTGATATTTTAGCCTATTACTTTGTTATATCTGTTTATAAACTCCAGCAGTTTTCTGGTGGAAGTTTTTGGATCTTCCAGATATAGGATCATGTCATCAGCAAAAAAAGGATAGCTTAACTTCCTAACTTTCTACTCTTGTCCATACTTCCTTCTCTTGCGTTATTGCTCCTGCTAGGGTCTCAAGGACTATACTGAATAAAGGTGGTGAGAGTGAACAGCTTTGTTTTGTTCCCAAGTTTAGTGGAAATGCTTTCAACTTTTCTCCATTTATTATTATACTAGGGGATGATTTGGCCTATATGACCTTTAAAAAGTTAAGAGAACATTGTTTGGTCCCTATTTTCTCTAGACTTTTGAGCATAAGTGTGTGCTGGAATTTATTGAAGGCCATTTCTGTATCAGTTGAGATGATCAGATGGTTTTTGTCCTTAATTTGTTTAAGTGATGAATCAAATTTATTAATTCGCATATGTTGAATCTGCCTTGCATAGCTGGAACAAAGCCCACTTGATCATGATGAATTATTTTCATGATGTGTTTTTGAATTCAGTTTGCTGGGACATTATTAAGAATTTTAGCATTAATGTTCATCAGAGTCTGTAGTTTTCTTTTTTTTTATGCATCTTTGTTGGGTTTTGGATCAGAGTTACAGTTGACTAATAAAAAGTGTTTGGGTGATTTCCCTCCTTTCCAATGTCTTGGAATAACTTAATAAGGAGAGGTGTTACCTCCTCATCATAGGTGTGGTAAAACTCAGGAAGGAATTCATTAGGTCTTGGGCTTTTATTCTCTGGAAGTCTTTTAACTACTATATGGATTTCAGCCCTGTTATTGGTCTGTTTAATCTTTTAATATCAACTTGGATTAATTTGGGGATGTTGAATGTGTCTAGAAATTTGTCCATGTCTTCCAGATTATCTAGTTTAAAGGAGTATAGTTTTTCAAAATAGGTTCTAGTAATCCAGTTGATTTCCACATGGTCAGTAGTCATCACCCCCTTTTTTATTGGTGATTTTGTTGATTTGCTTCAATTCTCTCCTGTTAGTGAGATGGGCTAGAGGTACATCAATTTTAATTAGTTTTTGAACAACCAGCTCTTTGTTCCATTGATTCCTTTTATTTTTTTCTGGTTTAAATTTCATTGATTTCAGCTATGATCTTGATATTTTTCCTGACTCTTTCCTGACTAAGCTTTGGGCTTAGATTGTTCTTCCTTTTGTAGATATTTGAGTTAGAACACAAGTGCATTTATTCAGGATAACCTGGTTTTTAATGTAGGCAATCAGTGCTATAAATTTTCACCTTAAGAATACTTTCATGCTGTCCCCAAAATTTAGAAATGTTGTGTCTTCATTCTCATTCTCTTCCAAGAATTTCTTGATTTCTGCTCTCATGCCTTCTTGGGTCCATTCTTCATTTAATAGAGTATTATTCAGTTCCCATGTATATGTGTATTCTATTATGACTTTTGCTGTTAATTGCTAGGGTCATGGCATCATGGTCTGGTAAGATACATGGAATAATTATCTATTTTTATATATCTGCTAAGATTTCCTTTGTGAACTAGAATATGATCTATTTTGGAGAAAGATCCATGCACTGCTGAGAAGAAATTATACTTAAGCAATTTGGAGTGGAATAGTCTATCAATGTCTGTTCAGTCCATTTGATTTATGGATTGTTTATAATGGGGATTTTTTTTTTTTTTTTTTTTTTTTTTTTTGATGATCTCTCATTTGATGATAGAGGAGTACTAATATCTCCCAGTATTATCGTGTTGGGGTGTATAAGTTGTTTTATGCCATCGAGTAATTTTCCCACATAGGTTGGGGTGTTGATGTTTGGAGAACATATATTTACTATGGTTATATCCTCCAGCTGTACTGTTCCCTTTACTAGAATGTAGTGACTTTCTTTATTTCTTCTGATTAATTTATGTCTGAAGTCTATTTTGATCAGATATAAGTATTGCAACCCTAAGTTGCTTTCTTGGACTGTATGCTTGGTAGATTATTTTCCCCATCCTTCTACTCTGAGTCTGTGGATGTCATTGGCTGTAAGATGGGCATCCCGTAAGCAAGATATTGTTGAATTTTGTTTTTTCATCCAATCCACTAATTGTGTCTTTTGATTGATGTATTGAGATCATTCACATTCAGTGTTAGGATAGTTAATTTGTTAGTGGTTCATAGTCATCAGATTATATTTTGAGTTTTGTGCTTTCTTGGTTGTGTCTTGATAGCGTGCACTTTGATTTTTCTCTGTTTGTGGGTTTTGATGATTTCTTAATTTATTCCTCTATCAGGAGTTTATCTTTGAGGGTTCTTTGTAATGCTGGTTTTCTGTTTACAAATACTTTCTGTTTGAACTTATTGTGAAATGTCCTTATTTCCTCTTTGAATTTGCCCCTTTGAACTTGAAGCTAAGTTTTTCTGGGTGTAATATTCTCACCTGCGTTTAAATATGTCTTACCAGGATCTTCTTGATTCTAGATTCTGAGCTGAAAGTCAGAGATGATCCTTATTGATTTAATGTTTCTCTCTTGCAGGTTTTAATAGTTTCCTTTGATTTCCCTGTTGTACATTTTGAATGTGATGTGTCTTGGTGAGCTTCTCATTTGATTAGGCCTATTGGGTGTCCTATATGCTCTCTGGATGAGCATATCTGATTCTATTTGAATATGGGACAAATTGCTTTCACTATTTAGTTGAGAATTTTCTTTATGTCATTCATGTGGGTTTAAATTTCTTCTTGTATTCCTATTACTCTCAAATTGTTTCTTCTGATTGCATCCTGGACATTTTGAAAATTCTGCTCATGTTCTGTGGGACTTTTTTTTTTTCTTTTTTGTCATCCAAACACTCAAGCTTACTCAGCCTGTTTTCATTGTCAAATATTCTTTCTTCGGGAGCTAAGGTTCTGTTTTACATAGAAGTTAGTCAATTTATTAAATTCTTCCATCATTCCTCTAATGTGGTTGTCTGAAAATTTCAGCTCAGTTACTTCGTTTTTCAGTATGTCTAATTCTTTGATAATAGAGTTTTTCATTTCAAGTTTTCTCACTTAGTCCTTCATTACATCATCTTTTAGTTCATTGTTCCTTTTAGCAATCAGATCATTGATAATTTTTTTCTAGGTTTACACCCTGCTCCCTATCCATGGACTCCTTGCTAGGGGAATTGTGGGTTTTTAGTGAACCTTATCTAGTTTGATTCTTCATTTTGGAAGTGCTTCTTCTGGATCTTGAATTGAGATTCTCTGAAGGGAAGCAAGGCAGGTCTCCAGATGGTTCTTCTATGCATGTCAAAGGGTCAGGTCAGACACCACCCCTTTAAGGATCAGCTTCTTCCAGAAAACTTCTTCTGCCTGTAGCCTCATTTTGCTGCACCTTTTGAATCTAGGTTGAAGGTCACTGATCTGAAACCCAGATTGTCATGGGCACCTGCCCATCTGGGACCAGAAGAGACCTGGACTGGTAGGTTGGGTATCATTTAGACAATGGCTGCTCCAGCCAGGGGGCTTCTTCAGATCTGTCCTTGGCACTTGCTGTGGCCCAGACCAGAAGAGGCCTGGGCTTACCCTTCAGCTGGGAGGGGGCTGCTTCAGATTGGAGTCCTACCCAAGGGCATCCTGGGTGCCTGTCAAGCCAGGCAGACCAGCATGTGAAGAATTGGGTGGGAAGGGGCTGTTCCAGGTGGGGATCTTCCTCAGGTTTGTGTTGTGCACATTCTGTGGCCCAGACCAGAACCACATGGAAATTTTTACATTAAAATTTTTTTGATGTCTCAAAAAAATTGGCATCTCACTAAAGGAATATGACATTTCCTTACACTTTAATTCCTTTACTTATTCTAGCATAGTATTAGCATATGTGGAAAATATAATCATACTCATATTTGTTTTTATGTATATATATATTAAAATGCATTCATATATATATATATATCATATGTACCTTATTTATTTAAATCACAATAAAAGAGCAGTCTATAGTAGCACAAACCTGAAGACCCAGAGACGAAAGTGGTAAATTCTCTTGATCCCAGGAGTTTGAAGCCAACTGGAGTGAAATAGCAAGAGACCATCTCAAGTAAATAAGTAAATTACAAGAAAATAATTTCAAATTGAACAATACAAAGTTTGATACAAGGTAAAGGAAAATAATAGATTCACTACTACTAACAACTACTAAGTTTTTAAAAAATTTTTATTAGTGCATTATAGCTTTACACAATGATGGAATTAGTTGTCACATATTCCTAGATGCACACAAATCAGTAATACAACTTGTTCAATATCCCCCCTCCTACACCCCTCTAACTCCCTCCTCCCATCCCCTAATCTCTTGCCTTTCTTCTGGGTCCTATATTGTTCCTAAACAAACTTGAATACAGTGACATAATTCTTATATTTATGAAGAACATTTTTTATATATATGGCTATATAACTACTAAGTTTTAAAACAACTTGTAAAAATCAAGTAGACCATTTTTAGAAACATTTAGAATTGCAGAAGTATTATAACACCGAGTTTTTTATGTACCTCTTTCACATACACAGAGCATAGTACGGTGCATTTGTTACAGCAACCAATATTGATATTCTAAGTAACCTATATTGATATTCTTATTAAATATCTATAGCTCATTAAGAATGCTTAGTTTTTACCTATTGTCTCCTTTGTGTTACAGGATCCCTTCCCATTACATTTAGTCACCATGTCTTCTCAGACCCTGCTTAACTGTGATAGTTGTTCAGAATTTCCTTGTTTTTGATGTCCTTGACAAATTTGAAGAACACTAGTCAGGTATAGAGCAAAATGACCCTGTAATATAATATGTCAGAAAAATAAAAGAAAAATTTCTATGACTTATTCCATAATTCCTCAAGGAGATATAAGGTAAAAAATAAAAATAAATGTTAAAAAGTATTTAATTTAAGGTTTTTATTGTCTTCTAGTATTAATGACATTGTTATTTTGAAATTATAATATGAGTTTTTTTGGAATAAATCTGGAATGCCCCTAGTACAGCAGTGTTCAGAGGCAGTGTTTTGGGGAAGTTACTGAATCTTGAGGACTCTGACCTTGTGGAGGGGTGTCAGGGAGAGGAGCTGCTTCTCCATTGATAGCTGAATGGACTACTGGGACATAGTGGATATTGTAGGCAGGTGGGGCATGGTTGGAAGAGGTAGGTCACCATACATATAGTTGAATTTGTGTTTCAGACCATGAAGGAGTAAAAGAAAATATATTAATCCTCCTATCTTTCAAACAACTAAAAAAGCTCAACAAAATACATGAAAAAATAATTTTCTGTCATTGGACAACAAAAAGCAGAGGGTTTCTATCCCTGAGAGCAGGGAACAGTGTTATATGAGCACAATGATTGTCTCAGTTTAAAGCCTCAGACAGTTTCCAAGACAAGTACAGAGTGGGGAAACTCAGAACAGGGTTTTCCTGCTCAGAGCAGAGAATTCTCAATGAATTGAGTACAAAGAGATTCTATTTTAGAGAGGCCTGAGCACATAGAATTTAAGACAGAATAACACAAAAGAAAGCTGCATAGAGAATAGGTTCAAAACTGATGGAATTTTCTCTTGGATTACTTGCCCGAGTAATGATCTGTACATGAAAGATAAAAATTACTCAACATTATCAAAAAACCACCTGAAATCACTAGGGTGAAACAAATCATTAAAGAGCTTCAATGTTGTAAATAATAAGGTTTACCCTAATAATAATATGCAGGAAAATATGGAGGATGAGCTAGATTGGAGAAGGAACTAAGAACACTGAAACAGTATATGTGAAAAAGCATGACAATTGGATCTACAGCAGCAGCAGTGAGAATAGAGAGGAGTCAGATATGATAACATTAAACAGTTGACAATGACAGTTCTTATTCACAAATTCAATGTCAGGTGATGAGGAAGACAGAAGACAGAATGGCTTCCACATCTTTGATTTAGATTCTGCCATGGGCTGAAATGTTGTCCCCATTAACTCTCAGGGTTGAAAGCCTAATCCTCAGGATCCCTGAATGTGACTACACTTGGAGTTCTTATAGTGCCTATTAAGGAGAAATGAAACCATTTGTTTGGGTTTTAATGAAATTCAACTAGTGTTCTGTTTAGAAGAAGAAATTTGGGACAAAAGAGATATCAGGGATGCTCGTGGACTGAGCAAAGACCATGTGAGAAAATAATGGGGAGGCAGCTGTCTACAAGCCAACTAGAGAGAACTCTGAAGAAGCTAAACCCGCCAACACTCTCGTTTAGGTTTTCTTATCACTAGACCTGTGGGAAATATACTTGTGGTGTTTGAGCAGTCCAGTCTTTGGTACCTTTTTATGACATCCCTGGCAAACTAATGCAGGGATTGTTTTAGTTAGCTTTTGTGCTGCTGTGACTAAAAGACCTGACAAGGGCAATTAGAGGAGGAAAAATTTGGGGGCTCATGGTTTCAGAAGTCTCAGTGCATAGATGGCTGACTCCATTCCCTAGGGCTTCAGGTGAAGCAGGACATCATAGCGGAAGAGTGTGGCAGAGGAAACTGGCCCAGGGCATCATATCAAAAAGGAGATGACCGTTCTTTCCTCAAACAACAAAACATATATCCCAAAGGCAAGCCCCCAATGGCCCATCTCCTCCAGCACCCGATATGCTTTCAGCTACCACTCAGTTAATCATTATCAGAAGATTAATTCATTGATTGGGTTAAGGCTCTCATAACCCAACCATTTCAGCTCTCAGTCTTCCTGTATTGTCTCACACATGAATTTTGGGGGACACCACATAACTAAACCGTAACAGGTTACAAAATGGACAGTGATGATGTCCACCAAGAAACAAATTATATGAAGAAAATTGAAAGTGATGGAAAATATAATTTTAGTTTCAGAACTTCTGAGTTTAAGGTTTACAAAGAATGGCATTTAGGTGCAGAAGTCCAGTAAAAATATATAGGACTACAACTCAGGGAAAATTATTTCACTATAGAAATTCATATGAGTTGCCAGAAAATGTGGATCATGCCTGTCAGCCTAGTAACTTGGGAAGCTGAGACAGGAGGATCACAAATTCAAAGAGAGCCTCAGCAACTTAGTGAGGTCCTAAGCACCTTAGTGAGACCCTGTCTCAAAATAAAGTGTAGAAAATACTGAGAATGTGGTCCAGTAGTTAGTGGTTAAATGCCTTTGGGTTTAATACCTGGTGCCAATAAATAAATAAATAAAAGGAATTCACTATGAGTCATTAGCTTAGAAGTGAAATATGGAGGTTCACCCCAATGTCAGTGACTTCAGGAAGCTCCTGAGAATCACCTCACCCTGCAGGACAGCATTCGGATTCCCACAGTCTTCTTGAACCCTACTGCTATCCCTATAACATTGGGTTGCTATCAGGAAACCATTTCATGATAACAAAATAGCCTCAGCCTCTGAGAGACCCTACTACCTGAAGAAACAGACATGCTTCAAAATGGGTATCATAATACACAGTGAGAGTTCTCTCAAAGAAATCTGCTACTATTGGTGCTAATCATCAGCTCATCTGTTTTTAGTTGAAACGGACTAGTATTTGCACCTATAGCCTCTCAAATTCTCACAGAATGGTCTGGCATCTTTAGGTCTGTATTGACCAAATAGCTCTGCTTCACAATGAAGCAAAGCCATAAGAAGCTACAATTACTTCACCAAGAGCAACAAGGTTGAAAAAAAAGATAAGCTCTCTGACTAAGAAAATGAGGAAAAGGGGCAATAACTTACCTCCTCAACCCCACAGCTCACCACCCAAGGATCCCATAGCTGGGGCCCTAGATGAAAACCAAAGACATTTTATCAGCATTATGATTAGTAATGCAATCAAAGAGTTGAAAGATGAAATAAGGAAAAAGATCAGATAACAAATTCAAGAGATGAGAGACAACTTCTACGGGGGAATAAGGGAACAATTCCATGAGATGAAAGATCAGCTATACAAAAATATTGACATTCTGAAAAGAGATGTAGCAGAGCTATCAGGATTGAAAAACACAGTTAATCAATTCAAATATTCACTGGAAGATAACAACACCAGAGTATACAACACTGAAAACAGAACTTCAGCATTTGAAGAATGAGTATTGGACAATGAGGATCGCCTAAACAATGTAGAATTCAAAGAAGAAAAACAAGATAAACAGCTTATATTACATAATCAGAACTTCCAAGTAATATTTGATGAGATGAGGTGTAATAATCTGAGAATCATTGGCCTGGAGGAAAACTCTGAACAGCAAACAAGGGGATTCAGGAACTTTTTAAGCAAAATCATAAGTGAGAACTTCCCTCATTTTGCTATTGATCCGGGATACCACATCCAAGATGCTTATAGAACACCAAATAGACCTAATCAATTGAGAAACTCACCAAGACATATCATATACAAAATGAATAAAAAGGAAATTAGGGAGAGAATTCTAAAAGCTGCGAGAGAAAAGCCCCAAATCACATTCAGAGGCAAACCAATTAGGATCACTATGGATTTTTCAGAGCAAACAATGAAGGCCAGAAGAGCTTGGAACAATATCTTTCAAGTGTTAAAAAATAACAACTTCTATCCAAAGATAATATACCCTGCAAAACTCAGCTTCAAATGTGATGGGGAAATTAAATACTTCAACGATAAACTCAAGCTAACAAGATAAATGAACACAAATCCTATACTACAAAATATTGTCAAAGATGTTCTCCATTCAGAAGAAAATGCCAATGATATCCTAATTACTTAAAACAAGGGTGAGTCAATAATCATATTATAAACAAGATGACTTCCAAGATGACTCAAAATTCTGTAATTGATACAAAATCAGAGACTCAGCCTCCCATATCTATTCTAACTTTGAGTGGGAATGGTCTCAATGCCCCAATGAAAAGACACAGACTGGCCCACTGGATCTAAAAACAAAATCCAACAATATGTTGCCTGCAAGAGACACATTTGACACTCAAAAATAGACACAGTCTGAAGGTGAAAGAATGGCAAAAAGTCTACCAGGCCTGCAACCCAAAAAAACAAGCTGGCATGGCGATTCTAATTTCTGATAAAATCAATTTCCAAATAAAACTAATCAGAAAGGACAAAGAGAGTCACTATATCATACTAAAAAGGAAAGTCCATCAAGAAGATATAATGTTAATTAACATTTATGTCCCCAATTATAACCACCCCAAATATATGGAAAAATACTTAAGGACATTAATCCCCTCATTGATCTCAACACAATAATTCTGGGGGACTTCAACACACCACTATCAACTCTAGACAGATCATCAAAATAAAAAATCAATGAAGATGTCTCCAATCTGAACTACTCTATTAATTGGGCTTAACAAACATCTACAGAATATTACATCCTAAGACAGCTGAATTTACCTTCTTCTCAGCGGCTCATGGCTCCTTCTCTAAAATAGACCACATCCTAGTTCACCAGGATAATCTTAACAAATGCAAAATAGTGGATATAATCCCATGTATTCTGTCAAATCATAATGCTATGATCTTAGCAATCAACAACAAGAGAAACAACAGAAACTACTCAAATACTTGGAAATTGAATAACTACCTCTTAAATGAAGGATGGGTAAAAGAGGAAATGAGAGCAGAAATTAAGAAGTTCTTGGAATTGAACAAGAATGAGGAAACAACATACCGAAACCTCTGAGACAGTATGAAGGCATTCTTAAGTGGTAAATTTATAGCACTGAATGGATACATCAAAAATCTAGAAAGAGATCAGATTAATAGCCTTATGCTTCACTCAAACAACTACAAAAGGAGGAACAGTCCAACCCCAAATCTAACAGAAGACAGGAAATTACCAAAGTTAGAGCTGAAATCAATGAAATTGAGAACAAAAAAACTATACACACCATTAGCAAAACTAAGAGTTGGTTCTTTGAAAGAGTGAACAAAATTGACAGGCCCCTTGCCAACCTCACTAAAAGGAAGAAAGAAATGAAATCAACAAAATCAAAGATGAAAATGGGGATATCACCACAGACTCATCCAAGATCCAGAAGATTATCAGAACATATTTTGAAAACTTATACTCTGGCAAATTTGATAACCTGGAGGACATGGACAGGTTCTTGGACACACACAACATCCCCTCTTTAACACAGGAGAACATTGAAAACCTCAACCAACTTATCACAGATAGTGAAATTAAAGCAGCAATCAAAGCTCTCCCAATTAAGAAAAGCCCAGGTCCAGATGGATCTATGGCTGAATTCTACCAAGCCTTCACAGAAGAACTAAAATCAATCCTCTACAAGCTCTTCCAGGAAATTGATAGAGAGGGAACACTCCCAAACACTTTCTATGAAGCAAACATCACACTGATTCCAAAGCCCAACAAAGACACATCAAGGAAAGAAAACTACAGATCAATTTCCCTGATGAACGTTGATGCAAAAATCCTTAATAAAATTTTAGGTAATCAGATACAAAAGCACATTGAAAAGATAATAAATTATCATCAAGTGGGCTTCGTTCCAGGAAAACAAGGCTGGTTCAACATATGCAAATCAATAAATGTAATTCACCACATAAACAGAATTAAAAACAAAAATCATATAATCATCTCAATTGATGCAGAGAAGGCATTTGATAAAATTCAACACCACTTTACACTCAAAACATTGGAAAAGATAGGGATCAAGGGAAGATACTTTAACTATGTCAGATCCATTTATGACAGATACAGCCAACATTATCCTCAATGGAGAAAAACTGAAAGCATTTCCACTGAATTCAGGTACTACAAAAGGCTGTCCGCTCTCCCCACTCTTGTTCAATATAGTCCTTGAAACCCTTGCCAGAGCTATCAGGCAAGGCAAGGAAATCAAAGGTATTCATATAGGAAAAGAAGAAATTAAGTTATCTCTATTTGCTGATGAATGATTTTATAACTATAAGACTCAATAACATTGGGACAGAAAACTCCTAGAGCTTATAGATGATTTCAGCAAAGTGGCTGGCTATAAGATCAAGTCCAGTAAGTCTCTAGCTTTCCTTTATTCCAGCAACAAATCCACAGAAGAAGAAATTAGGAAATCTCTCCCATTCACCATCTCCTCCAAATAAATGAAATACTTGGGCATTAACCTTACAAAGGATATTAAGGATCTCTACAAAGAAAACTATCAAACACTAAGAAAAGAAATTACAGAAGATCTGAGTAGATGGAAAAACATTCCATGCTCATGATTGGGTAGAATCAATATAATAAAAATGGCCATTCTACCCAAAGCCCTATGCAGATTCA
>PVKS010026822.1:0-28204 GCA_004027875.1 Aplodontia rufa
CTGCTTTCATTCCTCCACTCTTCAGGCTCCCCCACTCTTCCTGCTTTCATTCCTCCACTCTTCAGGCTCCCCCACTCTTCCTGCTTTCATTCCTCCACTCTTCAGGCTCCCCCACTCTTGCTGCTTTCATTCCTCCATCCTTCAGGTTCCCCCACTCTTGCTGCTTTCATTCCTCCACTCTTCAGGCTCCCCCACTCTTCCTGCTTTCATTCCTCCATTCTTCATGCTCTCTCACTTTTGCATCTTTTGCTGTGCAGAAGCTTCAGTTTGATAGCAGCCCACTTACTGATTGTAGGCTATGTTTCATGAAATTTAGGGTTCTTGTTGAGGATGTCGGGGCCAGCACCTACATGACAGAGTGCTGACTCTTTGTTTTCTTCTAGCAGCTGTAAGGCTTCTGGTCTAATTAAGTCTTGATCCACTTTGATTTGTCATTTGTGCAGGGCAAGAGAGAGGGATCTAGTTTCCTTCTTCTACATGTAGATGTCCACTCTTCCAGCACTTTCTCCAACACATGCTTTTGGCTCCTCTGTCAGGTATCACATGGCTTAGTGAGTGTGCTTGTCTCCGTGTCTTCCATCCCAGTGGTCTTCACGTCCACTCTGATGCCACCCCCATGCTCTCTTTGCTACCATGGCTCTGCATTACAGCTGGAGATCAGGTGCTGTGCTATTCCCTGCCTCACTTTTCTTACTCATCATTGCTTTGGCTATTCTGGGTCTCTTATTCTTCCAAAGGCATTTTAGGACTGCTTTTTCTAGCTCTGTGAAGAATGTCGTTAGGTTTTGTATTGAATCTGTATATTGTTTTTGGTAAAGTGGCCATCAGTCTATATTCTTAATTTCTCTATAAATCAAAAGCTGCTCTAAAACATAAAGTTTATTTTTTAAAGAAAGCAATTAAGTCTTCAAACAATATTACGTGTACCCTGGAAGCTGGCACATCACCTTATTCCGGCTTCCACTGACATGTGAAGGGACTTCAATGTTTCTGAACTGAAATCACCAATTTGTCAGATTCATTTCCAGACGACGGACAGAAGTGCTGGCTTGACCTCTTTGTCCTGGTGGCCCTTGGAGTGTGGGTCCACCCTATTCCTGTGGACTGGCCCCATGGCTCTCATCTTGTGCCCTGGAGCCAGCTACGCTGGCTTCCCTACCTGAATGTGACCCTGCTCTGCTGTTTGAGGCCTGGTGCGCTTGAGGGCTCTGAACGGCTTCTGCTGGCCTCTCCTGTGAAGAGCCACCTCGTTCCAGCAGCAGATGCTCAGCTGTGCAGAATGCAGCACACACACACCCAACACAGCTGCTCTGGGCCAGGAGAGAACACTCCACCACACCAAGGAAGCGATGGTTTGCATGTGATGCGGCACAGGGCAACTGCAAGACCTCTGCTCTCCTAACCTCTCCTAACACCAAGGGGAGCTTGGGTACCAACAGGGTGACCTGGGTCCTCACAGAACTCCTGAGGAGCCCACAGCTGTGAGAATCTTATAGACACCACGCAGGACCCTTAAAGATCATCTAAGTGTAAACACTTAACCAAGGCCTGGGATCCCTGTAGAATCATTTATTCTTTAAAGACTCACCGTACACTTTGGACTATATGCTATCCTGGATCCCAGGGTATTTTAACGTTTGAACTGGATAAAGAAAGAAATGTCACAACTTGGGGATTTTCAGTGTTTCACTTTAGGGTACCACCCTTATTTCTGCTTGTTGACTTTACTAGAATGAGAAGAACAGTGCACTAGAGGGGAGAGCACAGAGCCAAGCAGGGACCTTGCCAGGGGAGATGACGGGGTACAGCAGTGTGCTGAGTTCCTCAGGTTCCTATCTCCAGTCCACACATCCCAGGCCAGGCACAGAAGGCTGCCGAAACCCAGAGGACAGAGCACCCCAAGAGAGCCCCACTTAAGCCAGAGACCAAAAGGAAGCCCAGCAAGAGGCCTCCTACCTGCTGCGAGGGTCAGGGAAGGTGGAGCAGGAGCCCTTCCTCCTCTCCCAGCAGCAGCATCCTGAAGCCTCCCCCACCCTGCAGCTCCTCCTCCATACACATGGGAGGCAGCAGGGAGAGCTGAGCAGTGAGCCAGAGGCTCAAATTGCCACCCCCATCCCACATCATCAGAGCAGGCCACATGGATGGCAGTGTGAAGTGGTCCCCGTCCAAGTCAGAGGTGTCAGCGGAAGCTCAGGGGCATCTGCACTGCCACCCCCAGCTGCCCACAGTCAGGGTTCAGGACACTGAGTCCCCGGCTCCTCGGCCAGCATGCAACAAAACCCCAGTTTTTGCAAAAGCCACAGTCTTTTGCAAAAGACTTCTATACATACGGCTTCTATACATACAGCATCAGTGGGGAAAAGCAACGATGTATTTCACCCATCCTTCACGATAAAACCGTCAGAAAACCAGAAAGTGTGGGAAACTTCCTCCCCCAGTAAATGAGTTTGTGCAAATGCCCCATAGTGAACCCTATTAAACAAGGAGAATGCGCCCCAAGGTCAGGAAATGGGCATGGACCGACTACTATTCTTCCTCAACCAAAAATTCAAAGTTCCAGTTAGTGTAGAAAAGTGAGAACAGGAAGAGACAGAAGAGAACTGTCCCCATGTGCAGCTGACAGCGGTGTCTACAGAATATCCAAAAGAAACCCACCAACAAGCAAAACACCCAAAACTGGAATCAGCGGCTGCAAGGCACAGATCAGCAGATGAAAACCAATTGCCTGTGTGCTCGCGATGAATAGGTGAACGTGGGCGTGAAAACACAACGCCTTGGACTGCGCAGAATGACCTGGGCAGAAACCTAACCTGAGAACCACACTGATGGTTAAAGAAACCACAATTCTAGATACAGGGAGTAGAGGGCAAATTCTCGAGATGCACACTGAGACGCAACACAGAGCTACTGTGGGGTCTCTCAGGCTACTCTGCCAGCCACTGACTGCCCCTGGTCTGCGGGCGCCTGGGGACTGGGGACAGAACAAAAGCTCAGCAGCTCTGCCTTCATCCTGCTGCAGTAGCTCCTGAGCAAGGCTCCTGCCCAGCTCTGCACACAGTCAGTGGATCAGTCAAGGAGCAATGTCTGAAAACTGGCAAAACCAGGCTGTCAGCCCCAAACTCACCTACCCTCCCATCCCCTTCAAGTGGGAACGCAACAACATAAGAGTAACCAAGATGTTTTTGAGATTCCAGAAACAGCGAACTGTGTGGGCAAATCACCCCATGGTGTCCTCCAAGCCCCTCAAACGCACACATGAGCAGGAACAATCCCCCCATGGCAGGATCTGAGGCCGCCCCCCAGGTTGGAACCCAGTTGCCTACTCGAGTGACAATGATGACAACTTCCCTGTGACCAACCTGGAATACAGGGACTCCCCAAAGTCAGGACCCCTGGCCTCAGACTCAGGAAAGAAGAGGAATAAACACACCTGTCACATGCCCTGGCCCTGCGCTCTTGCGCACGCGTCCTGAGAAGGTGTGCTGAAAGCAACTGGGTTTGCCACCTCCCCTGACAGGGAAAGCGCCAACACACCATGCTGGATGGACTGTAAGGCCACAGGCCAGTCTACCACTGCATTCAAAAGAGGAAAAGCCACGGCCAGGGCTGCTGGGGAGGGGCGGCCAGGCGGGGAAAGCAGCTGGATGGCACAAGGCCGAGGTGGTGCCTCAGCAGGCCTGAGTTTTGCTTCCAGGGGCTGGGAGTATGCTAAGCACACCTGGTACCACAGAGTCACACTCCCTGGCCCACTTCTGGGTGTCTTTTTTGTTTTGGGTTTTTTTTTTTTTTTGAGAGAGAGAGAGACAGACAGACAGAAAAACAGTCAGACAGACAGATAGACACAGACAAAGACAGGGAGTCAATGTTATTTGTTTTTTCATCTGGTTTTTGTTTCTCCAACACTTGGTTGTGTGTGTGGTGCTGAGGTTCAAACCCAGGTCCCCCTGCATGCCAGGCAAGCAAATACCACTGAGCCTCGGCTCAACCCCCCCCCCCACCTAGAGTTCTGTGTCTTGATTGGGGTGGGGGTCAAATGAATCTAGGCATGACAAAATGACAGAGGCCCCCACACAACAGTTCTAGTTGATGAAATCTCTCAGGGTCACTCACGCCCATCTCAGTTTCCTGGCTCTGCTATGCACGTAGGCATGTAACACACTATAATTTGGGACAACTAGGTAAAGGGCACAGGAGACCTTGTTTACACATTTTTTGTAGTTTCCTATCAACGTATCATGATTTTACAATAAAAAATCCTATTTAGCTTCCTTTTGTGGCCGTCTGTGTGCAACAGACAGGAACGGTCCTTCAGTGTCAGAAGCCCTGGATTACCAGGAGAAACGGCGATCTCCTGAGAAACTGGAAATGATAAGCAGCCACTGGATGACTTGAACCTCTCTGGAGCAAAGTGACCTGACCCAGCTGTGAGCTTCAAGGAAAAAAGCCAGTGAGCCCACAGCAAGAAGCGCTCACCCCCATGTCTCCCTTCCCCCAGACACACTAGTGTCAAGAACAGAAGGCAGGGCATGACAGCAAATGACACGTGTGCCTACTTCCACGTTGGCAGGCAAAGGGGACAGTTCTGGAAATGTCCCAGTGGGAAGGTGTCTGGACTATGCCTGTGCAGCGAGGGCTCCCAAACTACTACAGCAGGCTGGACATTCCAGAGCCTGAACACTGTGAGATGCCACCTTACCACCAGCTTGAGGGGGTGGTATGGCTCCAACACAGGGTTGTGTTACAGCTGCTTCCAAGAGCGCCAAAGAAATGGGACTACCAGGCATTGTTTGTGAAAAAGCCACGGACCCACAGGAGGACCACGAACAGAATGCATGGGGGTCACTGCATCAGGCTGTGCCAGGTCTGGAGTGGCCGACTCCGTGCCCTCTGTGGCACCCTCCTTTCCAGCCTCCTCGCCTCCTGGTATTGTGCACACCTCCCTGTTGCTGCCCCATCATCTGCTGTCTACACCCTTGGCAGGAATTTTGCACTGATACGGCAGCCAGCTTGTTACCTCTCTATCCTCAGGTCCCCCAACAAATACACAAGCAGCAAACATGCAGACAGCACCATGTTAGTCCTGGACAACACCACTGACCACTGTCTGAGCCCTCCAGTGCACATGCACCTCTCCCAGCCTCTGTGTCGGGTCCTGGGCATTCCACCCTCAGATGATCAGATCCTGAGCCACTTTCATATGCCTTTCCTGTCCCTAAATGCTGCTCAACAGGTCTTCCCTGCTGCAGGGATTCCCCGCACCCCACAGGATCCAGCCCAGGGACCGCCCCCTCCTGCAGCCCCTCCCTTACCCTCCGAGCTTCTCAACCTGGATTCCAGTGTGAACATCCTTCCTTCCTCGGCCATGATCAAGACCAGCTGAACAGTGGCTCCTCTGTGCCACAGTGGATCGCTGGTGCCACTGTGGGCATGCTCTTGCTGGCATGCTATCTTTGTTAGGTCACTCTTGAAGAGGGGTCTTTCTTCCTCATCTTTACACTCCGAGTGACCACAGCACCACTCAACCTGTGGGTCTCCCCATGCTCCTCTGCCTCTACTCTCTCAGACCTACTTGATAAGCTAATTCTCTTACCAGCTGGCTTTCATCTCTGTGTTCCGTGAAGCTCCCAGAAAAGGCTCTTTCTAAACGGTTTGGTCTCTGATGGACCATAGATTAGATATACACAGTCTAAAACTGCAAACCAAATGTGTGGGCCTTTCAACCTCAGAATTATCTGAGATTAAAGTGCATAGAATTTAATTGAACAATTCTCATATTAAATATTACTAACCTGAGAAAAATCAGGTAGTCACTCAGGTCACTGGGGAAGCAAGCCTTTTGTGTCCCAGCCAAGCCTGAATTCACACAAGCACAAGGAGAGGCAGCCAATCCCTGACCTTGACTACTTTCTTGGTACTAACCTACTTTTATTGTGGAATAACTCACATACCATAAACATCACCCTTTTAAAGTGTGCAATGCAGTTGTTTTTAATATAGCCACAAAGTTGTGCAACCAATACCACTAAGTAATTCAGAGCATTTCATCACCACAAAAGAAACCCCACACCCACCAGTGGTCACTTCCTAGCCTGCTCTTGCTCCAGCCACTGGTGACCACCAGTCCACTTCCCACCTCCACAAACTGCCTAGTCTGGATGCCTCCTACAAACAGAAACCCACAATAAACAGCCTTCTGTACCTGGTGTCTTTCAGTGAGAAATTACATTTTTGAGGTTTATCCATGTCCATTTTTTAAAAATTTCTTTGAGGGAGAATTTGAACAGAAAGTGCAGCGGCATAAGGACCTCCAGGTCCCCATCCAGCCTCAGCGCGCTCCCCAGCTACAGTCTGCAGAATCTGCACCACTGCCCCACACATCTTGAGCAAGGACGCAACTGCACATCAGCTGCCCGAATGCAGCTGCCGAATGTTCCAACAAGGGCTTGTCTTCTCCCAGTGGCCTACCTCTACCTGCACATAGATTAGGTACTGGTTCTAACAAAAGTGCTAAGGGAAAAGACACAAATAGTATCATGAACTAAAATCTCAAACAAAAGTCTCCAGGTGCCAAGATCCACGGCGACCTGAAGTCTGGTGGATGGCTTGGGCCTCCTCCCGACAGCCAGAGCCCAGGTGGGGCTGCTCACTATTCATGTTCTCCCCTGTCATCCTGGAAGGACTGGGGGACCACAGGGCACTGTGCTTTTGATTTCTCAGCATGCACCTTCCTAAGGATCACAAGCCAGAAAGCACTTCAAGATGTCTATATATGGGCTAAAAGGAGCAATTTCTCTTCCCTTTTAGGGTTTTCACAGGAAAGGGAGCAGACAAGCAGACGCTCAGCCTGACCCAGGGAGTCAAGGGACAAGGAAGAAAGGCACAGGGGCCATGGGAGGGGACACGGGAAGGAGACACGGCCGAGCTCTCACCTGCCGGTGCGCTGCCAGGACACAATTCGAATGCTCATGCTCGCAGGCGATTTCATAGTCGGGAATCAGGTCCACCAACTCACGGACGAAGCGTACCACCTCCTCATGCCAAGGCACGTTGGCCATGGTAAGGCTGCTTGCTGAGCTCTCTCCGCAGTAGGTGACACCCTGTACAGATCACAACAGGCATGGAGGTCACAGAGCCACATGAACACCCAACCAATCCGGCCCAGCCCGGCCCAGCCCGACCCAACCTGACCCAACATGTGTTTTAAAGTGAAGACAGGCAGGAAGACAACAGCAGGGGCTGAGGTGGTCCCACAAGTGAAAGCAAAGACAGCAACAGAGATCCCAGGCCACTGCTCTCTGCCATCTGTGGCAGCACCCTCTAAAGACGCATCTGTGCACTGAGCCAGGCTAACAGTAAGGCCACATCGCCTAGCACAACAGGAGCCTAGGAGACCCCGTAAAATGAACTGGCCAGCCAGCTCACTGGGAAAGCAGGGTGCACTCCCGATCCCCTGTATATGGAGACTGGCTCACTTCTGCTGTTTTCCCTGTAAAGTCCCAGGCGATCGCTCTGTGACGCACCTTGAAAACAAACATGTAAACAATTGCTCCACGGGAGCACATTTGGGGGTCTGCATTCATACCTTAACACACCCACACATGCACATTTATATTGCCAACCCAGAAATTCCTACTAAGCTCAACTGCAGTAAGGCAAGTAGGCCCCCCTAGTGCTCTTGAACTCCACCAAGCACCCCACGCACATGAGACCCAAAAGCTTCACAACCGAGTTCTCTGTTTAGTAGAACAGTGATGACCAATGATTAATTGTCAGTAAAGGACATCATAGTGTGGCAGGCTTTCTGAATAGCTCCAAACCAGAAGACTGTGCAGGCAGGTGGCTCAAAGACTCTGCCCACCCAGGCTACCCGTGGCTCAGCATCATCACAGAACACAAGACCACCTCCTCTGTTTGCCCACAGATGCAAGAACTCATCACACTGAGTATGAGTTTTAAGTGAAATAACAAATAATAATATAACTTAAATTAGCATTAAGAAAGTAAGGCTTGAGGCTGGAGTGGCGGCTCAGCAGTTGGAGCATTTGCCTAGCATGTGCAAGGACTCAGGTTTGAACCCCAGTACCACATGCTCAGCTAAGTGTTGGAGCAACAAAGTCCAGATGGAAAAAATAAAGTTAATTGTCTCTTTCCTCTCTCTTTAAAAAAGAAAGAAAATAAGGCTTAAGGAAACTGTGATAAACTTACCCAAAAGCTTAAAAACAAGAAAATAATTTACTCATAGGTCATAAAGAACACTTCTACTTAAATACTATTACATGAATTACACAACCAACCACACACAGTAGCTAATTCTAAGCAATTTCTTTTTGATATTTAACAAGCTAGTTGTCTGAAGCACAAGGATTATGGTAAGATCTCATATCCATGGCAATGGCGTTTGAAAGCATCTTAGTATTATTTTGAAAGCAATAACAAACCCTGAGGCGGAAGGACCGTGGATGGCACAGCTCCTTCACTACAGGGCTTGCATGAGGCCCTCTGCTCTGATGCTTCTCATCGAGTCCTCATTCAGGACTCACGAAGGCCTCTGGGTAAGCAGTACTGGGCCTGCACTCCCACGGGGACAGGATGCCCAGGGAGCAAACGCTCTCAGGTCCCAAGGTGGGCACCTTGCCCACACAGTCATCCCAGCACCCACTGCCTGGGGTTCCTTCTGCGTCATCTGCTTCTCTGTTGCACGTGCTGGTCCCAGCTGACCCTGAAGTACCTAAAGCACTTGGTTCTGCCTCAGGTCACAGCTGCCCTCCTTCCTGGCAAGGCTACTGCTGCTGCTCTCTGTCCTGCTCAGGAGCAAGTTCCCTGCCTCAGAACAAGAGCCTCAAGCAGCATGGGAGCACCCGAGGCCCCAAGAGGCCATCTCGCTCAGACAGAAACCACAAGGTACACGGCAGGCAGACCGCAGTCTGAGGAGCGGCCATTATGCACTCGTGGCCTGCAGGGGAAAGCACACCCCAGGCGAGGCGACCCAGGGCTGCACCAGGAGATCCTAGGGTCTTTGTGCTGGCTGCCTGGGAGTTCGTTGGGGGTTCATGGTCTGTGCAAAGCAGCTTGGTAGCTCAACCACTTGATAACTCACTTAGCCCAACTGGTATCAAAAGGTCCCTCACATATGAGTTTCTCCTCAGAACCGAGTGCCAGCTTCTCGGTGGGTCACGTGGGGTCTTCTCCCTCTTGCTTACGTAGTATGCCCTCATGCAGTCCCCATGTGGTGTCTTCAGGGTCCCTCCCCAGCCACCCTTGGCCTCGTTGGGCCAGGTGTGGGTGTGATGTGTCTCCCACAGCGCTCTCAGCAGGGCTGTGGCTCGTTCTCTACCTCCATGACATCAAGCCACCGGTCTTCAAGAACAGTAAACTGTAGAACTCTTCTGCCACCCCAGCCAGGTGACAGCTGGCCGTCTTCACTGCCTCAGGGGAGAGAGGCTGGCTCCCTAAGACCACTGTGCTGGGAAGTGCTCCCTGGCAGTGCTGATGGTCAGAGCTTAACACCACCCCACAGCACAGTCACTGCGTGGCTGCTGCTCTGGGGGCACTGGGCGGGAAACAGCCACTCCCCACTTACAAATGGGCTGTGCTGTTGGAGCTCCAGCAAAGCAGATGGCTGCAATACGGAGCACTCCTGCAAACAAGCAGAGTTTCAGCCAGCAAACTATTTAATCCTAATGAAGATGAAATACGTGCTGATTTACAGAAAATGTAACAAAAATATTTTATAAGACTGGCAATGAGAAGAAAGAGGAAATCAATATAACAAAGAAATAGCTTCTATTGATTTAGTTTAAATAAATGTGTCTAATGGGAAGAAATCTAAATGCTTGCTGAATCCAAGCACACGCTGCCCTTTGAATTCTCAAAATAAACTCTTAAATAGATACCATTCTCATTTTAGTAATGAAAAACCAGAGGCTTGAGGGGGTAAGCTGCCTTGGGCAACGCTGGCACTGTGGGCAGGAGTAGTAACTGCTCCTCCAAGGCTCAAGAAGGGGACCCAGTCCCAGGTACACACCCTGGGGAGGCCAAGGCTCCGCCGACTACCACGCCACCTGGCATCTGCATGCCCTTCTTAACCCAGGTGTTACACACCAACTACTCAGCTACGTTCCCCTCCACCCTGAGCTCCCCTGAGCTTCACAAAGAGATAAAGTGCAGACCATACTGAGCAGTTAGCTTTGCCCCAGAAGACAAACATAAGACGAACAGGGAGTGTACACACGTGGTGAACCTTATTCAAGGTACTTTCTGGAAATCTGTGACTAGCTCAGCTGGGTACTGTGAATACATACACACATGAAGATTTCTCCTTTTAAGTCACAGAAATTGAAACTGAAATACAGACAAGGGATGCGAACAGTGCTGGTTGCTCCTGCAGGAGCCCAAGCCATGTCCTGAGCCTGGACTACTCTGTGTTATTAACCTCACCTTGGGGGGCATTTACATGACCTTGAGGTCGTACTAAATCTGAACTCCAAACCCCTCTGAGGCCTTGAGGAGTCTGGGGAGACCCCCTTTTACAAGAGCCCACTGAGCACCCCCTTTCCCAATCTATCCTGCTGCGAGGGCAAAAGTCGAGTCTCCTGTCAATCAGACCTAGAGCTGACCCCAGAACTGGGAGACCTGCCACCAGCCATGTTCTCAAAAGCAGCCCTCTCCTAACACTCTCGATTCCCGCATGGCTCTCCTAGCTGGCCACGCAGCTCCCATAAAATGCTGCCTGGACAGCACTTACTGCTATTCTACAAGCTCCACTTTACAAGAAAACAACAGAAGATGCCTTCTTAGAAATCGAGCAGCTGAATATGTTGGCTGGAAAGCAGGCCTTCTCCACTCTGCCTTCAGTGCTGGCACTCACAGGGCCTCAACAGCTCACCACTGAGCCACAGCCCTCCAGCTCCAGCTCCAGTCCACTTCAGATCTGTGCTGCTTCTTTGTTCTGCAGCACTCGGGACGTAACCCAGGGCCTTGCCAAGTAGTCCAGGCTGGCCTCCCGAGCAGACTGCAGGTGTGCCCACTGTCCCTGGCTCCATCTCAGTCTTCTGAATGGCAGAAGCAGCGATGCTTGTCACCAGTAACTGACACAAGACAGCAGGTGCCATCCTGCAGGGCCAGGCACCTGACAGTGCAGGACACTGTGCCCCAGGCCTGAGGGTGACAGGCTGGTCATGGTTATGCTTTCTCCAGATAAAACACAAAATGCTCTTACACTGTATTTTATTATGAAAAACATTAAACTGCAGCGAGATTACACATTTCTCTAAGAGTTTTAAATTATTAAATCTCTTAAGGTAGCTGTGGATTTTGCCCGTTCACTAAGATATTCATTTTGCAAATAGCACACTCATGTCCGCTTTTTAAATCCCTAGTGCTTTAATGAGGCCTGGCACACGAAGAGAGCTCAAAATACTGAATACAGGAAAAAAGTAGTTAAGTGGGCAACTTGTTTAAAGAAACTCAGTGTCATATCATCTCAGATATAGACAGAAGGCTTTTCTACATCCTAATAATCTTAATAGTTTACCAAACTTAAGAAAAAATACCCACCAGAGAATTATACTATTTACCAAGTAAAGGGTAAAAAAATTGCTGACTTTTTTCAGATTATAAAATACCTCATTCTCTGCAGAAAACATAACTTTGAAGGAAGTTGAGGAAAGGGTTTTGGGACCTTGCTCCTAATTATGGTGACAATGTAACTTTAAACTAGCTCAGGGAGTCGCCCGAGAAGTCTCTGTTAGGAGTCAGCAAGCAGAGGGGATGCCAGGACTTCTTCCTGGTTTTGGAATTGAGGAGTACAGGAATTCTGTGCCGACCATGCTTCTGTGAAAGTGTGTGAATGTGTGCAGCACCACTGCAAAATGGAACACAGGAAGCACACAGTGTACGTGTACTCCTTTAGAGTTAGGGTTAGAAAACTTTAACAGAGATTTTAACCATGACTGTGGGACAAAGCTCACCCTGCCAAAGTTACACGAGTGTGCAAACTAAAATGGGCAAATCTGATGTAAATAAGGGTGCCCATCAGGATCAGGGGCTCCCAAAGTGAGGTGGCCACCCATGTCAAAAAACCCCAAAGGGGGGAAGGCAATGTTTTAAACTTTTGAGTACATGTGTAAATGACTATGAAGCTATTTAAGGCTCCACAGCTCTGTGGTACAGAGTCCCAACCAGTCCTAACTTGCAATTCCATGACGTTTAAGTCATAATATAAAAACCTATCACAAGCTCTGTTTTAATCTCTAAAGGATTAAAATCTAATGAAAACATCTGTAGCTATTATCTCCTACCAGTAGAGATATAAGACCTGTTAAAAGGCTGCAAAATCTCTTTCATGTGTGTGCACACAAACTGGCTTATGGATAAATGAGTACTCATAAATTAATAAATGGATCTGAATGCCTTTTAGGTTCATGCAACTTCAGTAAAGTTTTAACAGAAAGGATTAATCTAAATTGGTAAAAATAAAGGTGACTTTAAAATTGCTAATCCATAAATGGCCATGTTATTGAAAGCTTTTCCTTGTTCCAGGAAAACTTGAGCCCCAATGGCAAAACAAGAGCAAGAGCTATATTCAAAACACAACATGGGCCACTGTTAAAGCCAGCCAGTTAAAATGTCGGCTTTACAAAATGTTTAAAAAGCAATTTCCATTGCATCTAGGATTTTTCTGCAACAGAAAAAAATATAATTTACACTGTAAACTATACTTGCCTGATATCTTGATTTTCATGGATAACCAAGAATTATCAGTAAAAAGTAAATTAGCTTTAACACAAATAAGATTAATCTTAATAAATACATTTGTTAGAGAAAACATCTGATTAATTTGCTAAACATCAACGGCTAAATTTAATTCCAAGCACTTATTAAATTCTATCTTTGTTTATTTTGAATAAGTCTGTATCTGATCATTAACAGTGTTTCCTAAATGTATTTGTAAATGTTAACAAGAGGGTTCTTATTTGTTTAAGGGCTCACTTAGCCTTTCTGTGTAACTGATGTTTCAGATGTAACATTATAACAACCCTTCCTCACCTGAGTTAAGGCTCTGCCTCTCACCTTCAGATCCAAGTTAAAATGGCTCCAAAATAAGCTAAACTTAAGCTCATTTAAAATTAAACACAAAAGATAAAATTGTCATAAAAATTATTGCAATCTTAAAAAACGGGAAATATATAAGTAAAGATTTAAAGTTATAAAAAGTATTTCTTGGTTCACTAAATATATTTTTTGGTCTTATTAATTGCAATTTATATTTTTCTTATAAAACTTTGTAACTGTTATCTAAATGTGTTACAGAAGTATAACTTCGAATAACCTGAGTAAGCTTGAGATAGGACAGGCAAAATTGAAGGCTGATTTCCAGTACTAAATACTGAGCCCAATTAAGTCAAAGGAGTAAATAATAATAAAATAATAGATTTAAATTAAAATCCAATACTCTTACTTCAAGATTAATAAAACTGGCCTGCTAGATGTTTAAAAACCAAAACTTAGAGATTAAAGTTAAAAAAATAAAAGGGCCAAAGAACAGTCAATATTTTGGCAATTGCTCTTTAAGGTCAGCCAGGATTCAGGAAGCAATGGGACTTCTACGGGGCTTTAAAACTCTGGGTCACATGACCTCCCAATCATGGAGAAGAGAGACCCTAGAAAATAACAAAGCCAAACCAATGTGCATGCTGCAAAAAGAGGCTCATTGAAAAGGGAAACGTCCCTAATGCTTCCCAGAGAAGCCACATATGGTAAGACCTTGACTCGTCCAGACAGATGGCACCACCTCTCCTAAGTCCCCAAGAACGATCCTGAGAAATTCAGGCTGGCTCCGTACTAATGAGACAGATTAGGAGAGACAGTGAAATGGCTAGGTAGAAAGGACAAAGGGCCCCTATCCAAGAGCTAGCTGGTAGAGACAGAGAGTGATTGACAGGGCACACTCAGGGCCTTCAAATGCAAAAAGACCTTGAGGCTCACCCTTATCCCAACTAAGAGATGGGGGTGATCACAGGTGGGTACTAGGAAGTATTTGCCACCTTTTGTTTTAACCAATGGTGCTCTTGACCAGTTTCAATGCATGTTTTACATAGATTTTAATCAATGGAGTTGATGCATTTCTCAATGCCTGCTTTGCATGAATGTTAATTATGCTCATACCCCAAATCTATATAACCTCTGGCCTAACCTCCATTAGACAGTGTCCTGCTTCCAGGTGCCCCTCCGCTTTGCGGAGTCTCTGCTCTTCTTCCTAAATAAATCCTACTCCTTTCACTCCTCCTTCTGTGGTTGTCCATGGATTTTATTCTCCAAATTCATGAGACAAGAACCCAGAAGATTGGCGCCGAATTCCCAGGATGAATTTCCACCACACCAAGAGCTGCAACACCCAGCTTTTAGCTGGGGAACTGCTAACACTTTCGGCTGCAGACACCTGCAGCCAGCCCAAATTCCCAGTTTCAGTTGGGAATGGCTGCAAACACTAGAAGCGGGCTATTTTGGCTGCTGGAATCTGTAGCAGCCCAGACTCCATTCACCAGAGGGAGCAGAGAATCTGGCCTCATCTCAAAAACCCCGCATCACTAATAATTTGGAACCAGGTTAAATTTGGAACCTGATCTTGGACATCTGGCAGGAGAGTGTAAACTAAGTACGCCATATAGAGACAAAATAAATAAATAAATAAATAAAAAATAGAGGTTTTTAGACAGAAACCTCCTACTTGGACATCTAAAGACCCACTTAGACTGACACTCCGGACTCCATGGCACTCCTCAGGCTGATCATCCAAAAAAGAAAACCCCAAGCAAGATTGAGGATAAAAAAGACAACAGCCTTGATCTGACCACACCCTGGAATCTGGTCAGCCTGCTCATGACCAAAGCCTGAGGAAGCTACAACCCTACATCAGCCACCTGGAGAATGGCAGACCAACAAGAAAAATGGACAATTCAATCTTTTACTTCTTACACTATGATGCATTGCCATCCTCTGCTTCTAACCATATACATGAATCTTTCCTTGGTCTTTGCTACAGGACTGATAACAGTGATCCCTGCTGGCTGAAATCTTAGTAACAAAGTCTTATTTACACTTTTCTATTTTGCTTACATAAAAATTTTAGGATTTATTTGGTGTTATTAAATTGGCATTATTATTTGATAGATTAATCTATGCTGGCAGAAATATTGATGCATTACTTAGTGTGGTTTTCCACAGTCACCACATGTAATTGCTTCCAGTAATGGCTGAATACTGGCTATTACTAACCATGTACTCCATGTGTTGGGATGGTCTGTTACAAAGCTGGTGTAATTGACAAGATGATTTAAAGTTGACCACTCCAGGCCTCATCACTATAAGCCCTAGCCCAGCTGCTAAACTGTAAAAGGGTCTAAGCCCTAACCTTAAACTACCCTTCTTGGGAAATAATCTCTTCTTCCACTTAGCTGAGAGAATAGCTAAAAGTCTTGGAACTAAAAACTGTTGGTCTATGGAGGAGCCCTCATGAGTGAGGAATGGCCTTGGATAAAAATGACTTTGGATGCTTATTCCTTGCTACAGTGAAATCAACCCACACTGATCTAGATGAAAGACCCCAGAGCTAGATTTTTACATCAGAAGTTCTTAAAAACATGGTATTGGTAAATTTGGGTCACAACATACAGCTTGTTGGAGAGACCCCTTATAATGGAATACTGTTTAGAAAAGGCACCTGTTGGCCAAACAAAACTACTTGGTTTGAGGCAGATGATCCATACAGTCTAGGATGTGGTCTTAATGATCTCAGATGCATAATGCCCCAGAGAAAACAAACTCTTTCCAATTGCACCAATCCAAACTCTGTAGAGATCAGTTGTTTTCAGGGCAGTCCTCAGATTCATAAATTCTGGAGTAATTCGCCCTCATCTGACTGGAAAGCTCCAGATGGGCTATTTTTGATCTGTGGAAAAAAGGCATGTACCCACCTCCCAACAAACTGGAGGGGAACTTGCACTATTGGCATAATAGGAATTATGCTGTTAACTTGTTTATTGCTACCATGCTTGGCCCCCTCTTCATGTAAACAATCAGTTCTGCTATAGAAATAAACAACAGCTTTAAGACAGGAGGATGATGCTCTTTAATTTTAGGATTAAATTAAGGAATCAAAGGGGGGAATGAAGGCAGATGAGGAAGGAGTTTCAGGACCCTGCCCCTAATTTGGTGACAGTGTAACTTTAAATTAGCTCAACTGGCCTCTGTCAGTAAAATCTTTGCCAAGGTATCTGCATGAACTGCACAGAAATTAGCTTGCACAGAGGCTGGTTATGATTTGTAACTTCCTCTGGGACAGCAAAGCTCTGAGCTGTGCTTTTCTAACTTACAAGAGTTATGGGATGAGCCTTTACCCCAGAGAGAAACCCTTGTGCAGGTGTTATTTCTGTTAAAACTTGTGAAACTGTCTGACTTGTCAAAGTGGAAAAAAAATAATTAGATGTTATGTAACCTCCACTGGGTACAAAACTGTAAGAATTTTCAAACTTGGGGTTCAGGATTTGAGACACCCATGCCCCCTAGACTAAGCTGTGCAGCTTTGAATAAAACTGCTTCCTGCGATTCTTTGGGTGTCTGCCTCATCTGTTTCTGCAACAACTTCAAGAGAAAGAGAGAAGAGAGAGGGAACAGGAAGTGAGGGAGGAAAGCAAGCAAAGAAAGAAGGGAGGAAAAAGGTGGCCATGTCATCCAGCCAAGTTGCTTCATAATAAAAGAGGTCTTACTGCAACATAATTTGAGGCAGCACTCCTTAACAGCTAAAATGTAAACTAAAACACCACTGATCTCCGATGCTGGCAAGGTTCTCTTTAACTAGGACATATCTTTTCAGATATAGTTTGTATCTTTTCATAATTAAAACTCTTGCCAAGAGAAGCCTTCTGAAATTTTGTGCAATTTCAAAAGACTGGACCAGAGAAAAAATGATGCACATTTGCACTATTTCATGTGTTCCCACAACTCCGCCCCTCTAGATCACAGCAATACAGGGAGCTGAGCTCACCGATGGCCGTGAGACTCTGAAACACCCTCTCCCACAACAGAGGCACTCGGTACTGAACCAGTCACTGCCAGAGACAGGAAAATGCTCCGGCCACTTTCTCTTATTTTGTGGATATTTAGTTGCCCCCCTTCCCAAGCCAGTTGCTTTTCAACACACCCCAGGCTTTAGCAACAAGCTCATGCTGAAGAATTCCAACTCATTGCTTCCGGCCCCATCTTACCCCCAAACTCCACATCAACATGACTTACGGCCTATATGAACCCACACTTGGACATTTAAAAGGCATCTCAAATTTAATGTAGCCAGCAGAGAACTCAATGACATTTCTTCCAGACTGTCCCCTAATTTTGTCTCTCAGAAAATGTCCCACTTCCACACAATTGTGTAAGTTGAAACGTGGGTGCTTTCTGGATTGCTAGTTCTCTTCCACCTTGGACACCTCACTAGGAACAAATAATACTGGTCCTATGCCAAAACTCATCATAAATCACTCCTGTTGCCCAGCTGCACTGACAGTGACCGTCACATCTGCTGCTTGGATTAAGCGGTGACTTCGTAACTAGCCTACTACCTCTACCACAGCCGTTTATGCTCTATATGTGGCGCAGCAGCAAGGGGATCTTCTAAAACCACAGGCAGCTGACAACATTCCCTGACCGAAACACTGGAAAAAGCTTACCACTAAACTCACCTGTGCTGGACCAGCCCAGTGAAACCTGCCCCCAACTCTGAGCCATCTGTGTACTGCCAGCCCTGACAGCAAGGGCAGAACCATGCAGGGCCCTGACTGGCAGCTGGCATGTGCCCGCACCTTCAGGCCCCAAGACTGGTGGGTTACCTGGCTTCTTCACATCAGGTATCAGATTTTCTAAAAATGTCATCTTCTCAGAAAAGCCTTCCTCCGACAGTCAAGCACTATACCTACCCAAAACAGAATACACAATCTCTCTTCAACCCAAAAATCCACTTTTAGGAATCCATCCCAAAGATGGTAAAAAGATGCAAGAGATGGACAGACGTGATTAGCCTCCTAACGAATATATAATCCCACAGTGAAATATCCATGGAACACGCATACACACCCCTCTGAACCTGATCACTCTTCTCATTATCTAACTACCAATCCACAGGAGACACCGGGCAGAAGAACAAGCATCAACAAAATCTAAAATGGAAGTACGAGGCGCTGGCCAAGTACGCGATCCATTTGCTCCAACAAGATAAATAATAAGGAAGGAAACACATGAAAAGGAGCTAATAAATTAAAATAAACTTAAGACATAATCTAATTTCAATGTACAACCCTTATTTGGGTCCTGACTCAAAAATACAGGGTTTTTTTTTTTTTAAGAGAGAGAAAGAATCAATTTTATTTAGTTTTCACATGACTTTCATTGCTCCAACACTTCTTTGTGCATGTGGTGCTGGGGTTTGAACCTGCATCCTCGCACATGCCAGGCAAGCGCCATAACTGTTGAGCCACCACTCCAGTCCTCAAAAGTACAATTTAAGTAAAAATAAATAATCTGTGAAAGTTGAAACCTCTGTGTTCCAATAACTGAAACATTTTAGGCATGAGCCTGGTATTCGGAATAGGATTTTTAAGAGTATACACATTTTAGAGATTAGACTCACATAATTATGGGTAAAGGATGTAATGCCAGGGAGTGTTTAAAAAAATAATCGGAGGAAAGGGCAGAGAGAAAGGGAAGGGGTATAGTTGAAATCAAACTTGTCACAAGCTGATCACTGCTAGAGGGGAGCCCATCAGACCAGCCACCTACTTCTGCAACCTGTCAGAAACGTTCCACAGTGAAGTGACTGCCACTTCACTATAGTGAGCGCACCACACCACTACTTTATTTCTCAGCTTAATATCACTCTGCAGAGTTTCTCATCTGGTTTTCTACCTCCAACAGCAGGCAGCAGGAGCTCAGGCTCCCTTGCAGCTGCCAGCCGCAGTACCTAGCATAGGCCACATTCTCAACAACCTGCTCAACGAACAAGCACATGAAGCGCCCAGGTCTTCTGCACCTCCACCATTTGACCGCCCTGTGCCTTACCTTCACTTCAATGAAGTCAGGATTCCCCAGGGACACCAGGTCAGCATAGGCCTGCAGTTCATCCACATTCCAAGACTTCACCAGCGTCAGTCTGTAGACAGTGCGCTGTTGCTGAAACAGAGAAGAGCCAAGGTTGCTTCAGTCACGGTGGAGACACCTAAGAGGATCCTCAAGCCTTTTCAACCCACAGAGAACCCAGATCAGCGAAACCCAGCATAAACTTGCAGCTATACATTGGGGCCAGATGAAAATAAAGATGTCCATGATGAAGCAGGATTCTCATGTGCTTTAAAGAGGGCACAGCAATTAGACAATATCTTTTCTTTCCTTCACAACACCTAACACTATGTTAGGCACCCTGTGGTGAGAGCTCTTCCAGAACAAACAGAAGGACGTGTGGCTATGTGTACATGCACAACTCTGCCACGACTGTGTTGGAACCCTACAGCACAGAACACCCAGTCACAACACATGTCACCACAAAGGGCAGACAAGGGGCTCACACATAAAGGGAAACTGGCAGAGGGTATACAAGACAACACCTTGCTGCGTTCCACTGAGCCAGTGCCAACACAATTAAATGCTGTTTCCTGATTAAAAGCCTGGGTGTCTCATTGCTCTGTGAGTATCACATTTCCTGGGAGATCATGTCCGGGATTCAGAGATGGTAATTTCACCTCCCATGTTGCTGGGATACAGACCCTGAGATGCCAGAGGTGACCTTGTCTGGCACCAGCAGACCAATTGATACCAGCAGCCCTAGGACCAGGAGTACAAAGGAACAAGAAAGGCCCAGGAACCAGCAAAAGCAGGAGGTACCATCTGCAAGACTGGTAGGAACCTGAGCTCAAGAGGTGGACCTGCCCCTAAGTGGCAGGAGGGGAGCTGGATTACCTCCGAGGGGTGCACAAGATGGAACTGCCGCTCTAAGGTACTGGGCGGAGTGCTGGAGACACTGCATGTGGGTGAGAGCGAACAGGCAGGCCTGACCAAGAGCTGAAGCAAGTGAGTCCCAATCCACAGGCCCATGGCCATCAGTATGTCTCTGAAGGGTTCCTGACACTGAGGTTTATACCATCCAGTCAATGCTAAGAGACACCTGAAATATCTCCACAAGGAGAGGGGCCAGAGACACAGGAAGCAATTGCTCACTGGTCCCTCCCCTTGTCCCTTCTATGTGTATGATTGTGGTATTTTAGGGGGAGGAAATGGGTGGAAAACAGAAAACTCACCTCCCTAGAGCGTATGCTAAAAAAATTCAAAAAGGGATGTTATGTGCTTTGTCTATGTATCATTTACACCTATGGGACAGATAAGTTATAATACTCCAAGAACTGTTACTGACACTAATTAAACAAAACAGGTAACTATAAAGCTGTATAAAATTAAAGCCCAGTACTTCCAGACTGGTAAAACTGGCCTGCTGGTAGTTTAACGCCAAAACCAGGAGACCAAAGTTAAGGAAGTTAAAGGGTTAAAGAAAATGTCAATATTTTGGCCCTTGCCCTGTAAGGTCAGCCAAAACTCAGGGGACAACAGAACTTCTCTAAGCAAACAGGTGCACAGTCTGCAAAGAACAAGGTCATTGGAAAAGTCCCTGATGCTTCCAAGAGAAGCCACATGTGGTCAGCAAGACCCTGACTCATCCTGGCAGATGGCACCACTGGCAGAGAAAGGATAAAGGAGCCAAGAGGCTCTCACAATGCCCAAGAGTGGCCTCCTGAGAAACCTCAGCTGGCCTAGGAATAGATAAGCCAAAAAGTCAATTTTGACCAACTTGGTCTTAAACACCTGGCAGGAGAGTTACAACCCAAGCACAGCCATACGTGGGCATTTAAAAGCAAAGACACTGAGTTTATTCCTCACATTAATCTAAAAGTTGTAATGTGGTACACAAAAGCACTCTGACAATAAAAAACTACATTACAGAAATCAGATGACATTCCCCAACTCAAAGATCTGAATGTCCTCCATTCACAAGTAAATGTTTCTAGGTGGCCATGTTACTGAAAGCTTATCCTTGTTTCCTTGTTCCTGAGGAATGACTGACGCAAAGGAGGACACAACATACTCTCACCTGTCTTAACTCTTGGGTTATGTCCTAAGAGGTGGTAAGCTGGATAGCCAGGAAGCCAGTCACTAGGTATGATAGATATGGAAAATTATCAGAAATCACTCATGTGAGTCAGATAGCAAATCCACTACTCGCTGTTTTGAAATCTACTGACTTGGGCCCTTATTAGGAAAATCACACGATACTGAAACTCTCATTTTAACCAGAAAACTCGAACCTTGGCCCGTTCCCTCTTCTTTCCCTCTATTATCTACCTCAGGCTATAAGCAGCAGATGGATCCCAGACTCCACTGGGGTCCCCTCCACAGGTTTCTCCCAAATAAACTTGTGTTACTATTTTGCCATGACTCTCCTGTCTTTAGTTTGTGTGTGGGGCTGGAGAGGGTAGCTCAATGGTACAGCATTTGCTGGCATGGGCAAGGACTCAAGTTCAATCCCAGCACCACATACACAAGTGAAGTAGAGGGAAAAAAATGATAAAATAAAAATTAACTCTCTCTTTAAGGAAAAAAAAAAGTTTGTTTGATTAAGTTGGCTATAATTAGCACAATCAGTTCAAGTTATTTAAGATTTTTTCCCTAAGGTCAAGTATTAATATACTGATACCAAAATCCAACAAAGACACGTCAAGAAAAGAAAACTACAGACCAATTTCCCTGATGAACATAGATGCAAAAATCCTTAATAAAATTCTAGCTTATCTGATCCAAAAGTACATTAAAAAGATAACACATCATAATCAAGTAGGCTTCATTCCAGGAAAACAAGGCTGGTTCAACATACACAAATCAATGAATGTAATTTACCACCTAAACAGAATTAAAAATAAAAATCATATAATTATCTCAATTGACGCAGAAAAGGCCTTTGATAAAATTCAACACCTTTTTATGCTCAAAACCCTGGAGAAGATAGGGATCAAGGGAAGATACTTTAACTATGTAAGATCCATTTATGACAGACCCATAGCCAACATTATGCTCAATAGAGAAAGACTGAAAGCATTTCCACTGAATTCAGGAACAAGACAAGGCTGTCCACTTTCCCCACTCTTGTTCAATATAGTCCTTGAAACCCTTGCCAGAGCTATCAGGAAAGACAAGGAAATCAAAGGAATTCGTATAGGAAAAGAGGAAGTCAAGTTGTCTCTATTTGCTGATGACATGATTCCATATCTAGAAGACCCAATAAGCTTGACCAGAAAACTTCTAGAGCTTATAGGCAATTTCAGCAAAGTGGCTGGCTATAAGATCAACACCAATAAATCACTAGCTTTCCTTTACTCCAGCAACAAGTCCATGGAAGAAGAAATCAGGAAATCTCTCCCATTCACTATCTCTTCCAAAAAAATAAAATACTTGGGCATCAAGCTTACAAAGGATATTAAGGACTTCTACAACAAAAACTATCAAACACTAAAAAAAAGAAATTGCAGAAGACCTGAGAAGATGGAAAAACATTCCATCTCATGGTTAGGCAGAATCAATATAATAAAAATGGCCATTCTACCCAAAGCCCTATACAGATTTAATGCAATCCCCACCAAGATACCAATGTCATTCTTCACAGATATAGAAAAAGCAATTCTCAAGTTCATACAGAATAACAGAAGACCCAGATTAGCCAACATTACTCAACAAGAAGGAAGAAGTAGGGGGTATCTCAATTCCTGACCTAAAATTATACTACAGGGCCATAGTAACAAAAAGAGCATGGTACTGGTATCAAAACAGAACTGAAGACCAGTGGAACAGAATAGAAGATCCTGAGACAAACCCCCATATCTTTAACTATTTGATATTTGATAAAGGGGGCAAAAGCATAGTCTGGAAGAAAGCCTGTTTAACAAATGGTGAGGGACAAATTGGACAGCCCATGTGTAGACAACTGAAACTGGATCCTTACCTTTCACCCTGCACAAAAATTAAATCAAAATGTTTCAAAGATCTGGCTATTAAGCCAGCAACTTTAAATTTACTTGAAAAACAAGTAGGATCAACACTACAGGACATAGGGGCCGGCAGCCCCTTCCTTAATAAAACTCCCATGGTGCAAGTATTAAAGTCAAGAATAAATGAATGGGATGCAATTAAACTAAAAAGCTTTTTGCACAGCTAAAGATTTAGTCAAAAGTGTCAAGAGAGAACCTACAGAATGGGAGAAAATTTTTGCCTGCTACACCTTGGACAGAGGGCTAATATCCAGAATATACAAAGAACTAAAAAAACTAAACACCAAAATCCAGTCAATAAATGGGATATGGATCTAAAAAAAAACTTCTAACCCAGAGGAAGTCCAGAAAGTCCATAAATATATGAGAAAATGCTCTACATCATTAGCAATAAGAGAAATGCAAATCAAAACTTCAATGAGATTCCACTTCATTCCTGTTAGAGGGGCAAAAATGAAGAATACAGACAACAACAGACGCTGGAGGGGCTGTGGGAAAAGAGGAATACTGTCACACTGCTGGTGGGACTGCAAACTGGTTCAATCACTCTGGAAAGCAGTGTGGAGACTCCTCAAAAAAGCTGGAACCACCTTTTAACCCAGCTATCCCACTTCTGGGTATTTTCCCAAAAGAGCATATTATAGTGATATGGCTTCATCAATGTTTACAGCAGCTCAATTTATTATAGCTAGACTATGGAACCAAACCAGATGCCCTCAGTTGACGAGTGGATACAAAAACTTTGATATATATACACAATGGAATACTGCTCAGCCATTAGATAAGACAATATTATGGCTTTTGAAGCCAAATGGATGGAGATGGAAAAAATTATGCTAAGTGAAGTATCCCAATCTCAGAGACTCAAGGGCCGAATGTTTTCTCTCATTTGTGGAAGCTAGAATACAACTGGAAACAGTATGACAGATGCCTAAGCTAATAAATACGTCAACATGTATAAATTTTTACACAAACAGGAGGAACCTTGCCTAGGATACCTAGAGACATAAGGAGGGGTGCAGGGACGGGGGAGGGATAAAAAAAATTAATGTACTGATATAAACCAAAATCTAATTCTCTAAGTGTTAAATTAACAAGGGTTTCTTAAAACATTGATCTGGTCTTATTCATCAAGATAATTTCTTGTGTCTTTTAGGTTTTATTATTTAGGGAAACTAGTCTTAAATGAATTAGGGTTTATACAACTCTGCTTAAACAAGCAACTCTTGCTTTAGGTTATTGCACTACACTGAGGATTCTAAATCTTCTTTAAAGGTTACACTTGGTTAATATAAGGACATCAGTGTAAATGTGATGGTGTTGCTGGCTTCTTTACATATTAGACGCATTCATGTCCTCCAGGGACACAAACCTTTTAAACTGTAAAGCTTAGGAGAGCACTTTACCAAGCTAGTTTTCTCCACACAAAAGTTGTTTTTAACAATAGTCTCTTTCAGATTCATATAGAAATAATTAATTTAGGTGGGGATTAATTTGTATAATTTAATATTTTGTAATTAGATAAAGATAACTTGCTATTATATATAAAATCTTGTGTTACTTTTTATATTAGGACAGAAATTTAAATGTACTTTAAAAGGTAATAATAAGGGGTTGGAGCAGTGGCTCAGTGGTGTGTGCCTACCTGGCATGCACAAGTACACAAGTTCAAACCCTAGCACCATGTACACAACAAAGTCTCAGAGCAACAAAAGCCACATGAAAAACTAAATAAAATTGATTCTCTCTCTCTCTCTCTCATAGTCCCTCTCTCTTAAAAAAAAAAAAAAAAAGAGCCAGATTTTGTTTAAAGGTTGACAATGTGCAACTTTCTTATTTCCACAAAAAGAAAGTTAGAAGCTCTCTTAGCTTTTGCTTGATTCATGTTTCAGATGTAAGATTATACTGTGTTATTATTTATAACACAGGAGACAATATATAAGAAGCGTGTAAAATGATATTTAAGAGGCAAAGATCACCTTCAGAAATAAAATACTTTACCAAAGATTTATCAAGAGCCCTACCTCGCCTGAGTTAAGGGACAAACAGATGCAGAATGCTATCTATTGAAACTGCTTGGCCTTAAACTACTCACTTGCTTCTGGGGGTGGAGTATGTGGGAGGTTTAACATAAGCAACTGTTGCTTAAAAATAGATGATAAAAGCAAAGTCATAGAAGAAGCTACAGGTTAGATGAGAAAGCGCACCCACATCTCGGTCCAGACCTGGGAATGCTGCAACCTCGGAGAATTGTTTGAAGGATGTTTTTCAACTTTGGGGGATTCAAAACTTTGCTTCTTTGTGCTTTTAATGCTAGGGGCCTGCCCACTCCTACGTTGTCTGTTACCCCTGCTTATAAGATCTGTCTCCAGCCTCAGCGAGGCCATGGTTAAAAGGAAGACAGCCACACATACAATATTATGAAAATATAAGCTGTCAAACCAAGTTGATGCTCTTTGACCCTAAGAGGAGTCAGCATCAAAGGAGGAATGTGGTGAGAGCCTTCTTAGAACAAAGACAAGTCTATGTGCACATGCACAACTCTAACACAACTTTGCTACAACTTTATAGCACATAATATCCAGTGAGAATGTATGCTACCATAGAGCAGAGACAAAGGGGTTAATAAGTAAAGAGGAACATTTGGAGGAGGACACATAAGTCAACACCCCGCTGAGTTCGGGACCCAGTCTTCGAATACAAACCCTCTGAGACAATGCTGGAATGAATAAACACTGTATCCCTTCTCTTTGCATGAGAATCCCGCAATACTGTAAGGTTCCAAGACCGTACTTAAATATACAAAGACTGGGCTGGAGCGGTGACTTGGCGGTTATGGCACTTGCCTGGCATGCACAAGTACGCGAGTTCAAACCCCAGCACCACGTACACAACAAAGTGTCTGAGGAATGAAGATTACATGAAAAACTAAATAAAAATTACTTCTCTCTTTCCCTCTCTCGCTGTCCCTTCTTTAAAAAAAAAAAAAAAAAACCACAAAGATCTTAGAGACATTCTATTCTAGCAAAGAGTTGAACACTGCATTACTGCATTAAAAATTCTCAGAATGCAGATGATTCAATATTAGGCTAAACAGAAATACAATTCATCATGCTAACAGTTCAACACAGCAAGAATATCAGTCGTCACAGACACGCACAACATTTGGGAGAGATTAAAAGCTCCACTCCGAATTTAAGACAAAACAGAACAAACAAATCAAAAACCAGTAAAAACACATCCTTAACATAAGGAAAAACACTTTCTGGTCATAATTTAAAAAAGAGGGATACTCCCACTTGGTCAGACTAACAGAAGAATGTCCACTCTGTTATTTACTGGAAAGAACATGAAAATAATTAACTGTGAATAATATAATTGGCTTCTTGGAACCCTCAGACAATCAACTAAATAATTAGATTAGAATAGAGACAGTGGCCAATTACCAAATGAAAATCAACAGCTTTTCTAGCACAGAAGAGTAGGTTAAGTAAGTGTGACTCTGGAACAGACTCAATCACAGGGTTCAAGTTCAGTATCCATTTATTTTTATTTTTGCTCTCAGTTCCTATCTTGAAAAATGGAGGGTTTTACACAGAATTAAAAGTGTTAATCCATGCAGCACTTAGAACCAACTGCAGCAGCTGTAAATAACACCAATAGCTATCATATGCCAGCAAAGACCAATCACAAAATAGAAGGCAAACAATGCTCTACTTACAACTATCTATTAAAAACCCAGAGACCAGTGAAAAAACATGCAGAATGGAAAGCAAGTTCTTCAAACAAAACTCACCCACATAGTGGGCCGTGGCGTAATTCCAATGGGAGTTAGCAACTGCTCTGACCAAACACACTGGCAATGACGCCAAGCCCTCCCTCAGCACTTACCATGTGCCAGCTGCTAGTGCAAATGGCTCTGTGTCTAGCGAGGATCCCAAGATTTCTATACTCACCCTCATGACACAACCTAGAAGCAGCTTTAACTCTTGCCTATCCTCACTGCACATGTGCAAGGAGGCGGAGTCATCAATAAACTGCCCATCACACAGCTGTACCGCAGAGCGGGATGTGACCCTGAGCACCAGGAGTCCACAGTGACCTTGATGAGGTACAGCAACCAAGAAATGGACCCCAAATGTGACAGCCCTCCCCTTCACCATCCAGCCCTGCCACGTGAAGAAGGCCAGCACCCCGACTAACTGCACAGCTCATGTATGTGCTGTTGGGAGGTCGCATCACTGGAATCCGTGCTCCTGGGACTGGCCTTTGTCTCTCAACAGTGTTGATGTGACTCCTCCACTCTGCTACATGTCCAGGTTCGTTTTCTGTGTCATTGCACCTGATGTTTAGAGATATTCCAGTGAAGGACTCACCCCCACCCCGCCTTGGGTCTCTCATTAAGCAACACTACTGTGAGTGCCAGTGCTTGTGCTTTGACATCCAAGCACCAACAGTCCCTAGGACACAGCTCACTACAGAACTGCTGGGCCACAGGGCACACTGTCTTCCACGTCCCTTCCACTACAGCCCATCTCACTGCTGGCTCTCTCGCATCTTCAACGACAGGTGGTGCTGCCAGCCATTCCCATGCTGGCCACTCTTGCTTGCTTGCCCTCAGCTGCCCACTGACGAGGTGCTGCCATGGGTCTCCTGGCCACCTGCGAAGCTCATGTCCATTGCTGTGGGCAAAGGAATTCTTTCCCTGTGCTCATGTTTCTGGAGGAAGAGCTCTGCTGGAGTTCACTAGCAATCCCTGGAAAGTCCTTCCCTATGCTCATGTTTCTAGAGGAAGAGCTCTGCTGGAGTTCACTAGCAATCCCTGGAAAGTCTTTCCCTGTGCTCATGTTTCGGGAGGAAGAGCTCTGCTGGAGTGTACTAGGAATCCCTGGAAGTCTTTCCCTGTGCTCATGTTTCTGGAGGAAGAGCTCTGCTGGAGTGTACTAGGAATCCCTGGAAGTCTTTCCCTGTGCTCATGTTTCTGGAGGAAGAGCTCTGCTGGAGTGTACTAGGAATCCCTGGAAGTCTTTCCCTGTGCTCATGTTTCTGGAGGAAGAGCTCTGCTGGAGTTC
>PVKS010026823.1:0-28152 GCA_004027875.1 Aplodontia rufa
AGAGAGAGAGAGAGAGAATCAGTTTTATTTAGTTTTTCATGTGGTTTTCGTTGCTCCAACACACTTCATTGTGTACGTGGTGCTGGGGTTCGAACCCGCATCCTCACACATGCCAGGCAAGCGCTGTAACAGCTGAGCCACTGCTCCAGCCCCAACTTTCAAGTTCTTAAAACCTATTTCTATACAAAGTATTCCCACATGAAAGCTGATAATCATCCAATTCCAATGATTTTAGAGCTGCAATTACAAGAAAGCATTTGAGTCTCCTTTTTATATTAAGCACTATTAACGCCTGGTAATTATTATAATTAAAAGGTCCGCAGAAGAACAAAACGATAGGCTGCAGAAACATGCAAACAAACTCCTTTATAGTATGGAGAGAAGTTGGCTTGATCTACACGAAAAGCATTAAAGGTATTAAAATTTTACTTTTTTTTTTAAAGAAAGAGGGGACAGTGAGAGAGAGAGAAAGAGAGAAGCAATTTTTATTTAGTCTTTCATATGACTTCCATCCCTCCAACACTAAGTTGCGTACCTGTGAAACCTGGTTATCTTCTATCTTTTTACTGCCATTTTGCCCTGAGTGTAGCCCAATTCAGCTGGGTCATCACAGGTGCTAAAACTCACAGAGATAATTCTTTCTGGTTGGAGGACCAGGAAAAGGGTTTTTGGGAGTCAGGGTGTGAAAGGATTACTGAGAGGAAAGAACTGAAAAGGGGTCACCTAATCTTGTGTATAAACTCCTAAGTCCCAGGCTCACACCTGTATCCTGCACGGTCAGTACACATTCAAAGCAGCACTGCAAAGTCTTTAAAACTGAACCAAAACTGGAACCATCAGCCAAAAAAGGCCAGCCAGAAGTTACAATTTGAATCTTAACAGGTTAACAGCCTGCTAAGACAAAATAAATATTCTCCAGAGGATTTTGATAGGACCGAGAGTCTCAAATTATAATGTTCAAAATGTGTAGGATAAAATTCTAAAAGAAAGAAACCAGAAAATCTGACCAATTAACAAAGGAAAAGACAATCAACCTAATACTACCAAAACCAGAAAACTCAAAGACTTAAAAGCAGCTACTGTTAACTAGGCTCTCTGAGGTAAAGGTAAATACATTTCGTATGAATGGATGTCCTCAGCAGAGAAACAGAAACTAAAAAAAGGAACCAAGTGGAAATTTTAGAACTGAAAAACATCTGAAATAGCAAAGGTACTGAGCAGGATCAAAAGCAGAATAAAGATGACAGAGGAAAGAATCCGTGAACTGCGCAACAATAGCAGAGTTAAGTAGCACCAATGCGATCACATGGCTCACAAAGCCTAAAATATTTGCTATCTGATGCTTTACAGAAAAAAGTTTGACAACTCCTGGTTTAAATACACCAATCAGAAGACAGAGTTGTCAAACTGGATTTTTAAAAAATTGTCAAACTATATGCTGTCTATAAGAAATCCACTTTAGGGGCTGGAGCAGTGGCTTGGCGGTTACAGCACTTGCCTGGCAAATGTGAGTACATGGGTTCAAACCCCAGCACCCACGTACACAACTAACTGTCCGAGCAATGAAAGCCATGTGAAAAACTCAATAAAAATTGATTCTCTCCGTCTTTCTCTCTCTCACACTGTCCTTCTCTCTTTCAGGAAAAAATAAAAATAAAAAGAAATCCACTTTAACTATAAATGATTGATACAGGCTAAAAGAAAAAGCACAGGAAGCACTATAGTATCAAATACACCAACCGAAAGAAATCTAGATGGCTACATTAAGATCAGAGTAGACTTCAGAAGAAGGAATATTGCCAGGACTAAAGAGGGATATTATACAATGAGTAAAAAGGCCAATTCAAGGGGCTGGAGTGGTGGCTCAGCAGTTACAGCGCTTGCCTAGCATGCGTGAGTACGCGAGTTCAAATCCCAGCACCATGTACACAACCAAGTATCCCAGGAATGAAAGTCATATGAAAAACTAAATAAAGATTGCTTCTCTCCACCCCCTTTCTCTCTCTCTCTCTCCCCTCTTTCTTTAAATAAAAAAATAAAAAGGCCAATTGAGGGCTGCAGCGGTGGAACAGCAGTTACGGCTTTGCCTGGCATGCGTGAGGACGTGGGTTTAAACCCCAGTGATTCGTGCACAGCGAAGTGTCGGAGCAATGAAAGCCACATGAAAAACTAAACTAAATAAAATTGATTCTCTCTTTCTCTCACTGTTCCTCTCTCTTTAGAAAAAGGCCAATTCAGCCAGAGCTGTAGCACATGCCTGTAATCCCAGCAGCTTGGGAGACTGAGGCAGGAGGACAGTGAGTTCAAAGCCAGCCTCGGGGGGCTGGAGCGATGGCTCAGCTGCTGGAGTACTTACTTGCCTGTTAAGTGCGAGGACCTGGGTTCCAACCCCAGCATCACATACACAACTAAGTGTCACAGAAACAAAGGCCAGATGAATAAATAAAGTTGATTCTCTCTTTCCTCTCTCTCCTTTAAAAAAAAAAAAAGATAAGCTAGCCTTAGCAACTTAGCAAGACCCTAAGCAACTTAGCAAAAACCTATCTCCAAAAAAAAAAAAAAAAAGGCCAATTCACCAAGAAAGAATAGCAATCCTGAATGTGTAGGCACCTGACCCAAGAGCTTCAATATGCATAAAACAAAAATAGACAAATCCATGTTCATACTTGGAGACTTTAATACTTCTATCTCAATAACAGATGGAATAAGCAGAAAATCAGCAAGCATACAGGCCAATGTTATCAGGCAACTTAATCCCCCCCAGCATTAGGAATCCATTTAATTGACATTTATAGATCATTCCATCACGTAAAAACACAATGCATTCTTTTCAAGTGAACATGGAAAACCTGACAAGATAAACCATATTCTAGACCATTAAAATATGATTTAAATAGTATGATTTAAATCATACTAAATTTGTTCTCCAACCAAAATGAAATTAAACTAGAAATCAGCAATAAAAAGAATGGCAGGGCTGGGGGATAAGGGTTGAAGAAGAACATTGTCCAAATTTAAATAACACGCTTTTAAATAACACAAGGGTAAAAGGGGAAGTGGTAAGGAAAATTAGAAAATGAATGAAGATTAAAAATATAGCACGTTAAAGACTGGAGTGGTTTCTCAGTAGTTAGAGCACTTCCCTGGCAAGTGTGAGGACCCAGCATTGCTTATATAACTAAGTGCCAGAAAAACAAACAACAAAAAACTGATGAAAAAAATGAACAAAATTGGTTCTCTCTCTCTCTAAAAAAAAAAAAAAAAATATATATATATATATACGTATATATGTGTGTGTGTATGTATATATATGTATCACTTAAAGCCGTGCTTAAAGGGAAACTTAAAGCATTCAATTGTTATATTAGAAAGATCTAAAATCAATAAACTTCTAACTTAAACTTGAAAAAGATGAGCAAGAAAAGCCCAACACAAGCAAAAGGAAGAAGATAAAAGGTGCAGAAATCAAAGAAATAGAAAGCAGAAAAATCAATAGTGAAAACATCAATGAAATCAAACATAATTTTTTGAAAAAAAATCAGTGAGGGGCTGGAGCGGTGGCTCAGTGGTTTTGGTGCTTGCCTGGAAAGCACGAGGACCCGGGTTCAAACCCCAGCACCACGTACACAACTAAGTGCTGGAGCAACTAAGGCCATGTGAAAAACTCAATAAAGTTCTTTAAAAAAAAAATCAATGAAACAGATAAATCTTTAGCTACAATAACAAAGTAAAAACGAGAGAAGACAAATTACCAACATCAGGAATAAAAGAAAAGATCTCATTACTATTAAAAGGACATGAAGGAATTATTACCAATAATTTTATGCCCATAAATGCTTCAATCTGGGAAAAAATGAATCATTCTTTGACACACAAATTTACAAAGCATGTCTACTAAGGAAGCTGAATTTATAGTTATACACTTGCCAAATAGAAAACTTCCCCAATACTTAAAGAAAAAATATTATCAATTCAGTAAATTTCTTCCAGAATGTAAGGGAGAAGAGAACACTTCACAACTCTACTTACTTGGAGGTCAGCATTACCCTGATAATGTACTCATACAATACCATTATTTGCAAAGAAAACCACAGACCAGTATTCCTCATGAATGGAGACAAAAATTTCATAACAAAACAACTAGCAAATCTGGTCCAGCAGTATGTAAGAAAATACTCTATAACAACCAAGGGGAGGGGGCATATGCAAACCTAGTTCAATACACGAAAATCAATCACTGTAAGTCACCACACTAACAGATTGGAATGAGTTTCAGATGCAATTTAACACCCATTCAAAATAAACTCTCGGCAGAGGAGGAACAGAATGGAACTTCCTTAACCTGAAAAATGGAATCTGTTAAAAAACAGAAAAACAAAAAACCCAACCCACAGCTAACATCGTATCATCATGCTTAATGGTGAAAGACTGAATTAGAACAAGGAATGCCAGCTTTCTTTCCTAATCGATCTCATACTGGATGATCCATTCAGGATCCATTCAGTGCAATTAAAAAAAAAAAAAGGCACATAGGAGAGGAAAACATTAAGCCATCTCAATTCATAGATGATGTGATTATGCAGCAAATCTCAAGGAATCAACAAAAAAGTCTCTAATACGTGAATTTAGCAAATTTCTACATACTAGAATACTAGACATTGAAAAAAAATTTAAAGTATCATTTACAATTTCAATATAGGCACGAACTATTTACATATAAATCTAATAAACTATGTACTGATCTGTATGCTAAAAATAACACTGATGAAAGAAATCATAGAAGACCTCAATAAATGGACAGGTGCACTGTGGTCACAGACTGGAAGATACAATATATATATTTTTTTAAACAAAGAAGGAACAGTGAGAGAGAGAGACAGAGAGAATCAATTTTTATTTAGTTTACACATGGCTGCCGTTGCTCTGAGACTTCATTGTGTACGTGGTGCTGGGGTTTGAACTCGAGTACTTGCACATGCCAGGCAAGCACCGTAACCGCTGAGCCACCGCTCCAGCCCAAGATACAATATTTTTAAGATGTCAGTTCTCCCTCAAATTAATAGATTCAACACAGTCTCAATCAGAATCCCAGTGTGATTTTGTTGTTGTTGTTGTTAATGACAAGCTGAATCTAAAATTTTTATGTAAAGGCAAAAAGATTTTACAGAAAGCCAAAACAAATTTGAAAAAACTAAGAATAAAGTAAGAAGGACTCACCATGTGACTTTAAAAGCTGCTATAAAGATACAGTCATCAAGACAATATAGTATTAAGGATAGGCATACAGATCAATGAAAAACAGAATAGTGAATCCAGAAACAGATCAACAATGATTATTGATGATGTCGCAGACAATTCTATAATTCCATAAGAGAGAGGATGATCTTTTTTCTTTCTTTTTAAAGAAAGAGGGATAGTGAGAGAGAGAGATAGAGAAAAATCAGTTTATTTAGTTTTTCATGTGGCCTCCATTGCTCCAACACTTCCTTGCATATGTGGTGCTGGGATTAGAACCTGCATTTTTGCCATGCCAGGCAAGTGCTGTAACCACCGAGCCACTGCTCCAGCCCAAGGATGCTCTTTTCAACAAATGGTGTTGGAACCATCCATATGCCAAAATGTAAACCTTCTTACTGGATGCAAAATTATATCAAAATGGCTCTCAGTTTCTGAAACTGTTATTAAAGTGTATGCATTCTCTTTTACACATATAGCCACACGTACAAACTATACACGAAGGACTTCTTTCCTTTACTCCAGTGTTTCCAAATTTGTCTAGTAAGAATCAAACACAACTTGTTAAAATAAATACTCCTGGGGCTGAAGTGGTGGCTCAGCAGTTACAGCACTTGCTTGGCATGCCCGAGGATGCATGTTCGAACCCCAGCACCACGTACACAACCAAGTGTTCGAGCAATAAAAGCCACATGAAAAACTAAATAAAATTTATTATTTCTTTTTTAAAAAAAATACATATTCCCAGGCTCTTTTCCCAGAGATTCTGATTCAGTGGTCTAGGCTGGAGGCTAGGAAACTACTTATAAAATGGATCCCTTCCTCAAGGAACTTTTATTATCAGACAAGTTTAGAAAACAACTACCATCCATAATGCTTTCTTAGTTCCAAAGTCAAGCAAAACCACTTTGAATTATCTATTGAGGCATGTTTTGAATGTTCTCTAGTGCACTAGGTTAGTATTTCTACAGTGAAATATCATATTCCAGAAAAATTCAAGATGGTACACTGGGATATGAAAGAAAAATACTGATCTTTTATAATATTTACTTTAAATCTGACACCATCATTCTAGAGAAAGGACAGGGACACAGTTCTTTTCCTCTACCAAGATCCAAAAAAAAGTATGTATTGTACTGTCTTTTTTTTTTTTTAAAGAGAGAGAAGGATGGTGAGAGAGAGAAAGGGAATCAATTTTATTTAGTTTTTCATCCGGTTTCTGTTGCTCTCACACTTCACTGTGTACGCAGTGCTGGGGTTCAAACCCGCCAACTCACACATGCCAGGCAAGCACCATAACTGCTGAGCCACCACCACTCCAGCCCCTATTGTAATATCTTTACAAAGAAATATGGATGGTGCCTACTTCTTTATACTCTTACTGTTTTTTGGTTTTTTTTTTTTTTGGTGGGGGGCAGGTGTTACTGAACCCAGAGCCTTGTGCATATTAGGCAAGCACTCTACCACTGAGTTACATCCCGTGTCCTTTTTTTTCTTCTTCTTTTTTAACAGAAGAAGATCTTAGTGAGATAGAATCTCACTAAGAGGCTGAGGCTAGCCTCAAATTTCATGATCTTCTTGCCTCAGTCTTTGTAGCTGGGATTACAGGCATGTGCGAACATGCCCAGTTCTTTATACTGCTCCTAATATCCAGTAGACACTGGCAATTGAGGATTCAGCTCCCTGATTTAGCTGCTGCTTCAATCATTCATAGGTAACTATAAAGTTTCATGAATATAATAACCTGATTTTACTGAGTCAGAAATGTGAATCAAAGACTTCAAGCTGGTGTGAAGGTCCAAATCACTTAGCTGATAAGTGAACCAAGCTGACCAAATTATACTGTTCTTTATGCTCTTTTATGCTCATCATTATGAGAGTTAGGAAAGGCCTCTTTAATTTTTTAGCTATCCTCATCAGTTGGGTCCTCCCCAATTATATACAAAGTTTATCTGTAAAGTGTTCTTGAATTGAAATCTATAAATCTTTAAATGTGGGATTTGGGAAGATTTTGAGTGGGCATTAAAAAAGAACTGTTACACTTAAAGGACTGATGTTATTGATTAGTGTAAATACATATTATGTTCAAAGTCAAAGGTGTCAAACCACCCCTGTTAAGAACTCCTCTCAGGGTAGAATTCTAGGGTAAACATCAACTGCATTCAGAAAAAATACCATTAAGCTTCCTTCTCCTGCCAACCCCCCAAATCAATAACATATCTCAAATAAGGCTCTTCTCTTTCTCACCTTCTAGAATATCTTCGTAAAGTGCATGTACTCCTTCGGGCACAATGACAGCCAGTGCAGTTCCACAGAGAAGGCCAGCACCCAAAACAGTTACCAGCTTCAGTCGCTCCTAGAAAGAATACAAGAGAAAACTCTGAAACACTGATAAATGAGTGTGGAAGATTTGTGCAGTATCTATAATCAAGACTATAAGCTATGTATTTGTGAAATCAACACCAGTAAACATGAAATACGGTCAGCTTAAGGAACAATTAATTCCAATTAAAACAATGAGTAGCTGGGCACAGTGGTGCACACCTGTAGTCCCCACTCAGGAGCCTGACACAGGAGGATCCCTGTGTCATAGGTGAGATGCTGGGCTGGATCCCAAGTACTCCAAAAGGAAAAAAAGATTTAAAGCCACGAAAATGTGAATTCTTGATGGAGCTCTCTCCCCTTCTCTCCCCCTTTCCCTTTTCCTTCTCCTATCCCACCCTTCCCCAACCTTTTTTTTTTTAGGGCTGAGGACCAAACTTGGGGCCTTACGCATGCTAGGCAAGCGCTCTGCCACTGAGCTAAATCCCCAACCCCTCTTCCCCAACTTTTTAAAACAAACGTGGATTCTCTGATTCTGAAATTTCACTTCCAGAAATTCATCCTAAGAAAGAAAAAAAGAATTAAGCAAAAAGGACCACAGAACTTTTAATTAAGAGTGCAAACCTGAGGCTGGGGTGGAGGCTCAGCGGTTATGGCACTTGCCAGGCACAGGCGAGTACATGCGTTTGAACCACGTACAGCACCACACACACAACAAAGTGTCAGAGCAACAAAAGGCACATGAAAAACGAAATAAAACTGATTCTTTCTCTCTCACTCACTGTCCCTCTCTCTTAAAACAAACAAACCCCCCCAAACCTAAGAGAACCTAAACGTCCAAGAAAGGAGATTAGCCAAATAAAGTGCAATGCTTCATCACAGTACCCCAGAACTCAGCCAGAAAAATTATAATACATCTAATGTCTATTCATGGATACAGAAAATGTCATGATATGCTGCTTTGTGGGAAAAGCTGATGGCAATCAATAAGTGTTCATAATTTTGTGTTTATTAAAAAGGTATACTTAGAAATAAAACAAGTGTACATCAAAACTTTATAAGCATATAATATGTAAATAATTACATAATTTCTGAAACATTTGTAATTTACCTATAATGAACATGTATTACTCATATGATACAAAAGGTATTTAGATGTCAATACTAAAATAGTTCTATGGTTTTAATCCAACTTAATCCCAATTATTTTTTCTTTTTACCCTGGCTTCTTTGAGAGGCTGCCTCCTGTCATACAAAATATAACAGATTAGGTTTCAAGTTTCTGGAAGCAGCAGTGGGTTTGAACCCCAGCACCACATATACGTGTACAACGAAGTATTTTAATATGGCTTCTAAAGATCTTAAAAGTAAAAAAAATAAATAAAAAAACCCCAAAACTACAAGGGAGGTTCGGGGGATAAGGCTATCGATCAGTAACAGAACACATGTTTAATGTGCACAAGGGGTATTTATATATGTTGTTCATAAAGAGGTTTCAGTAATTTAATGGCACATTATGTGTTTAATCTTTCCATTCCAATTTCCTTGATAAGGTTAGCAAAAATAACAGGAGCTATATTACCACTGATATTCTACTGAATTGTGAGGCTGGGGGCCTAATAACCTTTTTTATTTTCTTTTTTGCAATACTGAGGATGGAACCCATGGGCACTCTACCACTGAGCTGCCCCCAGACCTTATTTATTTATTTAATTATTTATTGAGACAAGGTCTCAATAAGTTGCCAGGCTGGCCTCAAACTTCAGATCCCTTCTGCTTCAGCCTCCCAAATCACTGGGATTGCAGACTGGCTCCAACTAGCTTTACAAATACTACCTCTACAGGAAAATGGGTTCTTAGCTGAAAGATGGATTGAAACATTGCCCCCATATCTCACTGCGTCTACTGAAAAAGGGGGAACTACACCTGCAATGTGAACACCAGCTTCTACTCGCTGAATGGTAAGGGGGACCCTCTCCCTGCATTTCTAGCCAGGCCATCTCTTCACGGTGTATTGAACTGCTCAGAATATTCTGAAAGTATCCAGTGGCTAGGAAACTGGCTAAGGAAACATAACTGAATCCTTGATCTGATCAGTTAATAATGCAGTACCTCAACTTTTCTTCTGTGAAGTACGAATATTTCTACCTGTTTTGTTTTTTGGTACGGGGGATTGAACCTAGGGCCGTGCGCATGGTAGGCAAGCGCTCTACCACTGAACTGCCTTCCCAGACCTTTATTTTACTTTGAGACAGGTCTTACTAAGCTGCTGAGGCTGGCCTCGAGTCTGCGATCTTCCTGCCTTGCCTCAGCCTACTTCTAACCACCATGCCTGCTCAGAATATTTCTACTACTTTGTGAAGATATAGGAAGGCAATAAAAGAACATGATTGAAGCATTCTGGGAACCAAATAAATAGTAGTGCTCTTTCCTGTTTAATATTGAGCTATTCTAAGATTCTTTGTCTTTTCTAAGTTACTAAACTCAAAACATCGCTAATCACAGTATTCATTTGAGAAACTGTCACAGCAGGAACACAAGATGAAAAAAAGGTCTATGTAGACGGTGGCATATAATTAGCCTTTTCACCATTCTCTCTAACCAATTCATAAAAGTCACCTCGAATTTTTTTTTTAAGAGACAGACAGTGAGCAAGAGAAAGAGAATCAATTTTATTTAGTTTTTCATGTGGATTTTGTTGCTCTGACACTTTGTTGTATAGGTGGTGCTGGGCTTCAAACCTGCATCCTTGCACATGCCAGGCAAGCACTGTAACTGCTAAGCCACCACTCCAGCCAGCCCCTCAATTTTTTTTTTTTAAGGGAGAAAGTGTGTTAACTTTTTTTTTTTTTAAAGAGAGAAGGACAGTGAGAGAGAGAGAATCAATTTTTATTGAGGCATTCATGGCTCCAACACTTCGTTGTGTACATGGGTGCTGAGGTTTCATCACGTACTCGTGTAAGGCAGGCAAACGCTGTAACCTCCGAGCCAACGCTCCAGCCCAACTTTTTAACTTTTTAAATCTGTTTGTTTTTCTTCCACTGACTTGTGTATGTGGTGCTGGGGATTGAATCCAGGTCCTCACGCATGCCAGGCAAGTGCTCTCACCTTAATTTTATTCATTTTTTAAAATTATGAATGTAAAGAATCATTCCTAAAGAACAACAAAAATCGGGGTAAAATTGAACTGGACCCAATATGTTATTTTTTTTCAGGGACTCAGTGCCTTAACTTCACAATTCAAAGCAATGAATAAATTGCTAGGGATGGAAACTCTCCTCCTGTCAGCACTACTCTGTGAAACAGATATAAAAGATGCCCCTGCTTTGCAAATGAAGGGCAGATAAGAAGCGGTGAGAGTGATGTACCTAAAAGAAGAGGAGCTGATTTGCTCTCAACAATTACTTGGGTGGAAGTTCACATCATACACAAAAAATTAATCTGTGATGGACTATACACTTAAACGTAAGACCTAAAACTCAAAAGCTTCTAGAAGAAAATGTAGGAGAGTATCTTTGCAATTTTAGGATTGGCAAAGATTTCTTAGCAAGGACACAAAAAATATGAACCCTAAGAGAAAATGGATAAGCTAATACAGTGGAAGAAAATGTTTATAATACATATATCTGTGGTGACGGCTGTGGTGGCACTGTCCACTTCAGTCCCCTTCAGGCTCGGGTCACCTGTTCCCCAGGGTCTTGGGAGTGTTGCCTACTGATGGCTCACAGCCAAGTCCCTCTGAGGAGCTGCTCTTAGACTAAAGGCAAAAGATCAACTTGAGGTTAGAGCCCTTCCCCAGGGCAGTCCATGACCAATAACCAGTCCAGGAGCTGTGTGGAGGGAGATGTGGAGTCTGACCCTTTGCCTCAAAATGCAGGCGATTTCTGAGGGGCTGGCGTCAGAGCTCGCGGTGAGGTGAGCTCAGCTGCACTCCACTTTCCCTTCTCCGTCTGCGCATTCTGCTCATTTCCACAGTGGCTTGTTTCACTGATAATGCTCTCAAGTTCCATTCATTTTCCTGAAACTGTCATAATTCCATTTTCTTTACAGTTGAGTACAATCCCATTGTATATAATAACACATTTCTTTCTCCATTCATTCACTGATGGACACCTAGCTGGATCCAAAATTTGGCAACTGTGAATTGTGCCTCCATAAACATGGGTGTGCATGTATCCCTATAGTATGCTGACTGATTCTTCAGTGTTATCTCTGGACCATGTGGAGGTTTTGTTCCTAGTCTTTTGAGGAACCTCCATACTGATTTCCATAGTGGCTGTGTTAACTTACAATCCACCAACAGTCACACCCACATTAAAATGGCCAAAATTAGAGAAACTGAGAACACCAAATAACGACAAGGATGCCAAACCACAATTCAATGGGCCCTGACCTAGCGCTTCATACCCTGGGTCACACTGAAGGACTACATGGAGACAAGTCTTAAAGGCAGGAGCAGAAGTTGAGTTTTTGAGGTTTGTCTGCCATGAATTACGTTGTAGGCAAAGCTGTACCATTTAAGATAACTGAGGCGGGTGCTGGGGCAGTGGCTCAGTGCTTATAGTGCTCGCCTGGCATGCGCGAGGACCCAGGTTCAAATCCCACCAACACAATGAAGTATCCAAAAAACAAGACCCACATGAATAAATAAATAATTTGATTCTCTTTCTCTAAGAAAAAAAGAAAAAAGATAACTGAGAGAAAAAAGATAACAGAGGTAAACATTATACAGGATAACTATGAGGACTACAAACAAAAACGTCAAACTGAGTAAGCGGTAATTTTCTTAAATGTTGCCTTTATATTTTATTCATTCAAAATAATCTAATATTTTAGATAGTCTTGTTTCCAAGGTGGAATTACCATAATTCCATTCAGTTATTTACCTGGACCAATTTTTGAATATTATCTGTTGCAACAGAAATTTTATAAGAATTTCCCAAAGATCCTAGCAAGCCAGAAAATGGCTGATTCTCTATGTAGCCCATGCCATTACAAAAAACAAAAAAAAATCACGGTAAATCTTTGAAGTGTATAGACATGAAACTACATCCCTATGTTAATATATATAAACAATTACATATTGTCAGCTGAAGGCATATGAACAGAAGATTGGTCCAAATCTTTTACAAAGACATAGTAAAAGCTTTTTTTATTAATCTTTATAGAGACAGGACACATATTTTAAAGAGAAGGAAACTACCTAAGTTTTCATAAAATCCAAGTTTAAGAACTGGAAAAAAATACAAGAGAATTTAGAGTGGTGGCTAGGGATTGGCATGTGTGAGGACCTGGGTTCAAACCCCAGCACCACATACACAATTAAGTGTCAGAGAAACAAAGGCCAGTTGGAAAAATAAATAAAAGTGATTTTCTCTCACTCTCTTAAAAAAAAAGAAAAAGAAATTTTCATCTCTCAACACAAAGATTGAGAATCAAAGGCCAAAGAGGAGAAGTGCTTCGCCCAATATCACACGGAAGCTAGCAAATGGTGGATGATTAGACCTTGCTGCCCAGCACCATTCCAAAACAGTGTCCAACGGATAGCACAAAACAATCTGTCACATTACATTTACCTCTGATAAAAAGATGACAGTCACGTGATCTCACAAAATGGTGTGAAACAGCAAAATCCCTTAGCAGCATCAAGAGGAAAATCCAAACCATAATCAGTTGTAAATGTTCTCTATTGAGTTTCCAAATGTACATGACAAAAAAAGAAAAATAATGAGCACTTCATTAATAAGTTTTATCTCTTCAATGTAAAGAAATATTTTTTATTCTGAGATTAAGTCTTACCTACATTTTGGTTTTAAAATGTCTTCTTTTAAGAACTAATGGTGACAAGTTTGTTTTTTTGTTTGTTTTTTTTTAAAGAGGGCGAGTGAGAGAGAAAATCAATTTCTATTTATTTTTCCATCTGGACTTTGTTCCTCCAGACACTTAGCTGTGTACATGGTGCTAGGGTTTGAACCTGGTCCTCATGCATGCTAGGCAAGCACTACCACTGAGCCACTGCTCCAGTTCTGTTTTTATATTTTAGTGTCCTTACTTGCCAAAATTAAAAGCAAGCAATCCTGTATCAGTTCTCCCAAATTTCAAAAATATCACTGGCTTGTGAAAACCCAAAACCTGGAAAATATTGATCGAAGTGCAAGCATGAGATTATATCATCAAAAATTCAAAACAGGAGCTGAGAGTTTGTAGGAACAGTTCATCAAGGTAAACCAGAGTACAACATCCACCTTTGTAATTTTTCCTTGGGATAAAGGCAGTGTGGAGTAAAATTACTGTATTATGTTTTCAGTTCAGTTTCAAATTAAGTAAGGCACATTAATTTATCAAATGAAGTTAAACACTTCATTATTTGTCTCTCTTCTTCAAAACTGCAAATTCTATCAGGACACAGATTTTTGTTTTTCATTTACTGCTTAGTTCTCAGTTTACAGACAGTATCTGGCACATAACTGTTTCTCCCAAAAATGAGAGAATGAATTAAACGCCCAGCACCGGGCAAGTACTGGGGAGTTGGTCTTCACTGGCTTTGCTGCGAACAAATTCATGAACACAGTGGAACCTCTTCAGAACACTTGTGCTGGGAAATGATTCTAACGTATTCCTTAGATCAAAACTTTTAAAATAATTAGTTGAGAATCTGTGACCTGGCTCAAGGGGAATACAAACACATTTAATAAAGGACCAAAACAGGACTTCATTATAGTAAAAGTGACACAGAGCAGCCATTTGTCTAATTAATGCAAGTATTTTCAATGACATCTGTTTTTGTCATGGAGTTCAAAACCATGTTCAGTCATTATTCCAAGCATTTTATCACCTTGATAAATGTTTGAGTCTTTTTTGATGTACCCAATATTACAGAGGCCGCACTTCTCATGAAAAGAGCCAGTGGTCAAAAATAAATAAATAAATACTGAAAACAAGCTCACTGCTAAGGGTTGCAGTTCCAATTTTTATCTGAAAAAAAAAATCTTAACAACTGAAGTCCTTAGACTCAGCTTGATTTATTTCAAGCCTGGAGATGTGGCATCATGTTATTTGTATGACTATATTCTTTCATTTGACTTCACAACTTGGGATTCAATTTCAAATTGTTTATCAAAGTTAAAAAAATGCTGGCAGGCTCCCTCCTTTGCTTATGGTAAATCACTAAAAGGGTATATTCAAATGAAGAACTGCAAATTCCAAGTGTAGTTCAAGATGAAGAGACTCCCAGAGCAACAGTTTCTGTCAGAGTGATGAACAGTTTCCCCAAGAGAGGCATGAACTGTGTATCGCCAATGGTTTCATGTTCTCGTTTTAGAACTTCACAGTTGTAGCCCGACTGAGCCAAAGGATCGACCAGCTGCATTAATTAAAACAACAGCTTGCACTCGAGGCCATTAACTATCAGCACAAGGCTCTGAAGTCAGTTTAACTTCTTGGCAGACACCAAGGTAGTTAAATGGTCTCCTTTCCCTGCTCATAGAAACAGTCATTATTTGGTTCAACTAAATGTAAGCCAACAAACTGAAAAGCTTGAGATGTTGAAAATAGCTTATCTCAATCCTTGCACCCATCCCCATTTGAGTATGCGAAGCATACACTACAATTTCCTTAAAAAAGAATCAAAGGTGCATCTCTTATTGCAAGACTAATTCCTTCAAAGTTCTAGGCATTGAAGAGGTAAGATACACAGGCAACAAAGGTTTTTCTCCATATTTTTTTTAAAAAAACCCTACTTCAAGGAGATATTTGCTAATATTAATTTAGCCACTACATTATTTGCTGTTAAGTGTTACTAACAGGTAATCAAGAAAACGCAGAATTGAATTTTGCTCAAGTCCTTATAACTGGAACAAAATGCTCAAAAGCTCCTGGCTCTAAGCAGCAGCTGTGAACCTGACCAAGTTCTTTAAGCTGTGACGGTTCAGCATCTCCTCGGAAAGGCACTGCTATTACCATTATTGTGTGCAGTAGGATATTAGGGACCCAGCAATGAACAAAAGCTGTTGATTTATCTTTAACATTATCAGTTGCATGCACAAAAGCTTCTATGCACCACCACTGCAAGGATAAGAAAACAAAACCCCCCTGGGGCTGGAGTGGAGTCTCAGCGGTTGTGGTGCTTGCCTGGCATATGCGGGGACGCAGGTTCGAACCCCAGCACCGCGTGTACAGCAACGTGTTAGAGCAATGAGAGCCGTGTGAGGAACTGAATGAGATTGATTCTGTCTCTCTCTCTTTGAAAGGAAGGGGGAAAAATGAAGAAAACAAACCCCAATAACTGGGGAACATTTCAAGTGAAATGCTTCAACATACGCCATTTGGCCAGTGGCATACAGGATTCCTCTTTCCTGATCATTGGACTCAGAAAGGATACTTAACTCCTCTGTTTGTGTATGTATATATATATACGCACATGCACATATACACTGTACATACATACTACATGTAGTATGTGCTACATACAGAACTGGAGATTGAACCTAGGGATGCTTCACCACAAGCTATATCACAGCCCTTTTTTATTTTTAGAGACAGAGTCCTGCTAATTTGTCGAGCTGGGCCTTGAACTTTCAATCCTCCTGCCTCAGCCTCCTGAGTCACTGGGATTAGAGGCATGTGCCACCATAACCAACCAGTTACCTCCTAAGAAGAGGTAATGACAAGCAAGTAACATATAAGGGGGCTAAATAAACTGAGGAAAAAAAAAAGAATATTTTCGCTATCAAATCAGTAAACTTTTTTTTTTTGTTAGAGGAGGTACTGGGGATTGAATGGGGAGGGGGGCATTACTACTGAGTACATCTTTAGTCCTTTGTTTATTTGAGACAGGGTCTTGCTAAATTTGCTGAGGCTGGCCTCAGCAATCCTCCTGGCTCAGCCTCCTGAGTTGCTGGAATTACAGGTGTGCACCACTGTGCCCAGCTCAAGTCAGTAGACTTTTAAAAATGAATACTACTACTCAATGTTTGTAAGGATACAGTGTCATTTGCATTTTTGGGGAAAAATGCACTTTAAATAACTGGCAACAGAGCTGGGTGCAGTGGCACACGCCTGTAATCCCAGCAATTCGTGAGGCTGAGGCAGGAGGATCCCAAGACTGAGTCTGGCCTCAGCAATAAAGCAAGACCCTCAACAACTTAGTGAGAACCTGCCTCAAAATAAAAAACAAAAAGGACTGGGAATGAGCTAAGGGGAAAGCATCCCTGAGTTCAATCCCTAGTAGTACCAAAAAAATTGTAGGGGTGGGGATATAACTCAATGCTATAAGTCAGGTCCCCAAACCCACCCACCAATATAAAATTATAGTAAATGGGAACCTTATCATTCTAAATAATCTGAAATATGGCCACAATTTTAGATACACAAATATCCATTCAATATTATTACAAAATTTGAATACAAATTAAACGAATAAAAATTTCAGTATACAAAATAACTAAATGTAATGAAGACATTTAAAAATGCCTAGAACAGGGCTGGAGTAGAGGCTCGGCAGTTATAGCACTAGCCTGGCATGCGCAAGGACGTGTTCAAACCCCAACCCCAACACCACGTACACAATGAAGTGTCGGAACAATGAAAGCCAAATGAAAAAGTTTTTAAAAATTAATTTTTTCTCTATCCTTTGTCCCTCTCTCTTTTTTTTTTTTATTTTAAAGAAAGAGGGACAGTCAGAGAGAAGAGAGAGGGAATCAATTTTATTTAGTTTTTCATGGTGCCTTCGTTGCTCCACGACTTTGTTGTGTACGTGGTGCTGGGGTTTGAACCCGAGTCCTCAAGCATGCCAGGCAAGCACCGTAATTGCTGAGCCACCCCTCTAGCTCCCCTCTCTCTCTTAAAAAAAAAAAAAAAGGGGGCTGGAGTGGTGGCTCAGGGGTTACAGCGCTTGCCTCACATGTGTAAGGACGCAAGTTCCTACCCTAGCACCACATACACAGGGAGGTGTCCAAGTGAATGCTAGGCGGAGAACCGGATGGAACTGATTCTTTTATTGTCCCTCTCTCTCTTTTTGAAAATAAATAAATAAATGAAAATTGCCTAGAACTAGTTTTGTTTTGTTTTGCTTTGGTACTGGGGACTGAACCTAGGGTGCTTCACCATTTAGCCACATCCTGCCCTTTTTAGTTTTTTGAGACAGGATCTCACTAAGCGGCGGAGTCTGGCTTTGAACTTGCAATCCTCCTGCCTCAGCCTCCCAAGTTGCTGGGATTACAAGAGTGCACCACCATGCTCTGCTAGAACAAGTTAACAATAAAGGAAAATGCTTATGACATACTACCTGTTAAAAGAAGGGAGAATATGCAAACACACACATCAACCACTTTAAAATGCAGACAAAAAATGGAAAGAAAAATGTTATTAGCAATTGTAACTAGACAGTAGATTGTTTTTCTTTTTTTTTTTTTTTTAAGAGAGAATCAATCTTATTTATTTTTTCATCTGGCTTTTGTTTTTCTGACAGTTGGGTATGTAATACTGGGGTTTGAGCCCAGGTCCTCATGCACGCCAGGTAAGCATTTCAACTGCTGAGCCACCACTCTAGCCCTAGATTTTCTTTTTATACTTCATGATGATGTCTTTGTGTGTGTGTGTGTGCGCGCGTGCCAAGGATTGAACTCTGGATCCCTTAACCACTGAGCCACACGCCTAACTGTTTGTTTCTTTGTTTTAATTTTCAGACAGGGTCTCACTAAGTTGCTTGGGGCTGAGGCTGACTGACTTGCAGTCCTCCCACCTCAGCCTCTCAAGCTGCTGGGATTATAGGTGTGTGCCACCACATCCGGCTACATTATGATTTCTTTGTGGTTTTATTTTCCTTTTAATACATCACCATATTTTCTAAAATTTCAATTAACTGCATCTATTATATATGGCCAATCCTTTCAAAAAATTGTTAACTAAAGGCTATACAAGTAGTGGCTTTGAGGTTCATTTTCCTCATATACAAACAGGGTAAGAATTCTTCCTTTTCTCTTTTTTAAAGAGAGAGGGAGAGAGAGAGAGAGGGAAAGAAAGAATCAGTTTTATTTGGCTTTTCATGTGGCTTTTGTTGCTCTGACACTTCATTGTGTAATGGAGCTGGGGTTCGAACCAGTGTCCTTGTGCATGCCAGGCAAGAGCACATGCCAGGCATGCGCCATAACTGCTGAGCCCCCACTCCAGGCACAGAATTCTTCCTTTTCAAGGTTACTGTTAAAATCAACATAGAACCTGACACATAAATTGACACTGTGGCCGTTACTAATTATTGTACTGTGGTGGAATTCAAGAGCACAAAGTCCTCAACACGAGCATAAAGGAGGTTTTCTTCTGCACTAAGTGGTTTTAAACAACTGCATTTTGAGGTTGTGTGATAATTGGCAAGGTTTTTACTCTCTTCCCACCTGGATGTCACGCTGTGACTTATTTTCTCTGCTTGCTCCCACACCTTCCTAGTTTGTTGTTCCTAGTCTGCAGATGGCTTAGGGATCAGATAATTGTCTCCAGAGGTTCTAGACTAGCAACTCACAAACACAGTGCACCAAAAGTCTGCACTACGGAGAATTGGGAAAAGCTGTTGACGGGAAAGTGTCACAATGGAGATGATCCTATAAAACCACCCAAGAGGGACGACACCAGTGAAAACTACCAGCTGCAGAGAGGGGTAGGGGCTGTGTGCGCAGCAGGAGCATGGGGCTTGAATTGCTGCCTACAGTGCAGGAGCTGCCTCTTAGGAGCTTCCCTGGAGAATAAAGATGCCTCATGCCTGCACCCAGGAAGCTGAGGGCACTGCAGGAGCAGGACACTGGGGAGGGGAGGCTGCCATGCTTTAGGACTCAGTGCCAGAGAAGCTGCCCAGGAGGGTACTAAGCAACACATCAGAACCCAAAGGGAAAACCCCTTCCTTTATACTTTTTCTCCAGAACCCTCTATTGACAAGGCTTCACATCCTGCCAACTGGCAGAAGAGAGATATTTAACAGGCCCAGATGCTTTCTTTTTTTTTTTTCAGAGTAGTCAATGAAGACTGAATCTGGAGAGGCAATAAATTGACAACTGGCACAACAGCAAATAAAATGCTTACTCTTCAAGCTATTTGGCTAATCAAAGACCTTTCTGGTCTTTCAGAGTAATGAGATTTCTGGATAGCCAAGTTCTAAAGGGAAGGTGCTACCAATATTCTTCTCATTCATCATTATTATAAACTAACGTTTATGAAGTACTTAGTATGCCATTCATGTTCTACTATAATCACTTTACATATATTACTCATTTAATACACACAATAACTCTGTGAGACAGGTACTCCTGTTATTTCCACCATACAGATGAGGAAACAGGCCTAGAAAGTAATTTTCCCAGGTTCACACAGCCAGTAAGTGGCAGAGCCGGATATGGCCCAAGAAGTCTAGCCCCAGAATCTACTCTCTTAAGCAGTATATTAAATTGCTTCTCACCAACCCTTCATTGTTTAGTGTTTATTTTTGCTTAGCATAAGTCTTTTTTCCCCATGTGCCTCTGTCAAATTCATCCAGAATGAATGTGAGGGCTGGGGATATAGCTCAGTAGTAAAGGTCATGTTTAGCATGCACGAGGACCTGGGTTGGATGCTGAGTACCACAAAAAAGAAGAAAAGGAAAGGAAAGTTAGGAAATGTACAACAACATGTAGAAGCTGGGGAATATTATTTAGAATAGAAAATTGATTCCTAGATAAATACAGGACTGCAATGGACACTTTGATGTAATTACCTAGTAATCAGCACCAAGACCGTCACTTTAAAACCCATTTAATTGGGACAGAAGCAGCCCAACTTACACTATTCCAGTTCAATTGAGTTAGAAATCGAATACGAGTATTCAAGGATTATAATTTCTATAATTCTATCATAGGCTTCATACTCAGCACTACTATTTGTTACCTGGAATTCCAAACTGAGACACAGGGGATCTTGAATCTCATTATCATTCAACAACAGTCACATCTTTAAATTCTCCAATTAGGAGAGATTAATAAGACTGTCACATACAGAAACATTCTGAATCTATTTCCCATCTTCTTCCCTCAGATAGGAACTCATTTCTTGAACAGTACAATTTAGGACTGACCGACTGTAAAGACGTCAAGCGTGAAATTCATCTTGGATAGCTCAAAATGGGAACTATTTCAGAGTCCAATTCAGCAGGTGTTAATTTAAAGGGCATTTAAGACATCTCTGTTACTTACAGGTTTCAGTAGTGGAGATTGTTTACCTTTGGAATTTCACATCCTGCGACACTGGCTTGCACAAGGCATGAGACATGCGGTGGAAGTACATGTTAGTGCCCTTAAAGATGCCAAAAGTATGATTCTCATTTCATTTCTTTCCACAGTGACCATCAGTCAATACCATCTAGTGGTCAAGTGCTTTGGTCCTGGGAATCTTACCCCTAAAGTTTGTGACCTCTCCAAGCTTGTGTATGAGTATTTGTAAAATGAGTTTTAGCAGTATCTCAAAGTCTTAAGTCTTAAATAAAATAATACATATAAGCATTCAATAAACATTAGCTACTACTACTGTTATGCAGATAAGTCTGAATTATGCTTATTCATAAAGTATCCTGGAGGGGAAAAAAAGTTTTTCAGAAAAAATAGTACCAAATCAGATCACATCCAGATTTTATTTTATCTAATCTAAACTTAGTTTTATCAACCAAAGATCCTTGTGCAATAGTAAGCTGCAGTTCAGATCTGAAGAAATTACTGATTCCTTTCCAGATATGGATAAATTATTGAGGTTGCAAAGTTTAAAATCTTCAAGTTAGAAATAAAGTTCCAAACAGGGGTAAAAGCTACTGCATAAGAGAAGGAGAAAAAAAGAGTAATATACTAGACAATGTGAAAGTCTCCATCATTAGAAGTCTGTTTCCAAATAAAAGGTTTAAAAATTATAAATCAAAAGTTACAAAAATGAGGGGCTGGAGTGGTGGCTCAGAGGTTTCGGCGCTTGCCTGGCAAGCACGAGGACCCGGGTTCAAACACCAGCACCACGTACACAACTAAATGTTTGAGCAATGAAGGCCACTGAAAAACTAAATAAAATTGTTTCTCTCTTTCTCTGTCTCTCTCACTGTCCCTCTCTCTAAAAAAAAAAAAAAAAAAAAAAAAAGTTACAAAAATGAAACTCCTAAAAAAAGTTTTTGTAATCAGTACTGAGCATCCTTCTCCCCATTTTCAAAAGTTATTTTTATGTTCTGCACCCAGTTTTAAGACCTGTGTTTATATCGTTTCATTTCATCTTCACAACTATCCCACAAGGCTTTCTAAGAGAAGAGATTTGGATGTTAAATAGCTCACTCAAGCAGTGACACCGATTTGGAACTACACTGTCTCAGGCAGTTCCTTTAGAAATTAGTGCATTATTAATCATACCAAGTTTTAAAAGCATTCTCAGAGTAGCACTACTTTACTTATGAACTTCAGCAGTTTGAACAGATGAAAAATGTGGCATTGTAACCCAAACTGCTCTGCAAGTACACAGACTGAAAGTCTTCAGAAATTATTATACAAATATGATCATAACAGGACTGATTTCATGTCTATACAATATAATAACAATACAAATGGGTTTATATTTTTATGTCTTCTTTTTTTCTACTTCATTTTATTTTTTTTACAAATGTACTGGTCTTGATTGGAACAGAAATTTAAGACAAAAATAATCCTCAGGCAACCAACCTAAAATCCCAGTTTGGCCATCTGTTTGTATCTAACTTCACTCAGTAATCAGAGCAGCTGCTAAGCTGAGTTAGAAGAGGTAATAAAGGTTCTCAACCTATTTATGTAGCATTATTATGAAAAACCAAAGAAAACTGCTCATTAGCAACAGAATCTAAAAAACATCAGATGGTGCCCAACTCCTTTATTATACAGGACCTCATTTTTGGCCTCCTTTACAAGTTTAGCTTTTCTCCTTCCCATATGCTGAAAAAAATTAGCATTTTAATTACCATAGTTATTTATAACTGCATTTGAAAACCAGAGACTTTTCCCCCCTTTGTTTTATGAATTGTTTAGGCATGATGGTACAGTTGCTAGGTTGAACAGCAAGGAAGAAGGTAACAAAAATCTAAAGAAAGGTGGTTTTGCGGCGAGGGAAGTTGGAGAAAGTGAAAGAGAAGTTAACGTCACATAAAACTCTTGTTGTGACTCTGCTAATTTCAAACTACCTGGTTTTAACTCACTTCTAAATACTAATTCTTCCATAATTAATGGTTTGACTGGTCATCTGCTTTATTCCTGCTCTGAGAAATTCTGAAGAAGAAAGTATTAAACAACAAAGCAGAAGATTAAGAACACGAATAAAAAGCCTAACTTTTCACATGAATAAGAGAACTGTAAAATCAAGCAGGTTTGCAGTGCTCCTCTTCTTTTATTCATAAGTAACACTGGACCCTAATAAATAGCTAGATTGCCTTAAAAACGGAAGTCATTTAAAAAATTCAGAAGTGTAGGGAGTTATTTCTTAAGGATAGTAATTGTGCTTTCCCAGTTCCCCATGAAGGAAGCTTATTTTTTACAAACTTATCCCTCTTGCTAGTTTCATGACACATCAATCTATAAAAATAGTATAATTTGTCTAGAAAAAAATGTTTAGCTCCAAGGTAACTGAAAACTCCAGTTGAATTTTAAAATATTTCTAAGTTCTATATAGCTTTTATTTTTATTCAAATAGCTGGAAAGGCACTACTCCTTCCGTAATAAAAAACAGATATTATGAATGCTGATTTATAGCATTTTAAGACCTAAGCTGGAAAAGACCACTAAACTATTAATTTGGAAAGCCATGAATGCCGTAGCACACTATTTTTATTAATGGCCTGGTTAATAACACCATTCATATAGATGTTTCCTTTCAGTGAAAAAGAGAATAGTAAATACCTGCATATTGCTAGGATCATTCAAGAAAGTTTGAGAAAATACTGAAATTGGAAAAGTTCTAAGTATTATATAGACATTAAAAGTTTTAGCAGAATATGGGGGTACACACCTGTAGTCCCAGTTACTTGGGAGGCTAAGGCAGAAGGATTACTTGAGCCAAAGGGTTCGAGGCTAGCCCATGGGACATAGTGTGAACCCATCTCCAAAAGCAAAAAGTTGGGCTGGAGCGGTGGCTCAGGGGTTTCAGCGCTTGCCTGGCAAGCACGAGGACCTGGGTTCAAACCCCAGCACCATGTACGCAACTGAGTGTTGGAGCAACTAAGACCATGTGAAAAACTAAATAAAGTTGTTTCTCTCTTTCTCTGTCTCTCTCACTATCCTTCTCTCTTAAAAAAACAAAAACAAAAAGTTTTGCAGGTTGCTTATTTGAATTCATTATAATTTATAATTCTTCATAAATGTTACAATAGGCTTTTAAATACACAAACCAACCCAAATCTCTCAAATGGTAAACCTAATAATGTCAATTAAATTCTAATGTAGTTATAAGAAAATATATATATTTTTTAAAATTAGAGGGAAGACAGCAGGCTCATAAAGTATGAGGCAGGTAGGTATCCAAAAGAGGGCTTTCCAGGCCACAGAAGACTGACAATCAGCTGTAACCTAGCTCTGCCCAATTGCTGCCTTGAAGGAACATCACTTAAAAAAATAAAAACAAAAAATAGCAACATTGAACCTTCTGCTATTTAACAAAGTAAGTCTGTGGGCTGGATTTGTACATGGGCTACCTTGTACTATGTACTTTTGCTGCAACAGACAACATGGCTAAGAATCCCTCTGAGTCAGAAGAATCCAGATATAAAGCTATAAACGGAAGAACCTATAGAAACCTGACTGTAATATACTTCATGAACTTGCCAAAGTTTCCTCATCTGTCAGTTTCCTCATCTGTCCCTCAGTTAGTTTTTTAAGGTAACATGGATGGGGCGGAGGGATGTTGATGTTATCTTTACATACTGAACCATGTAGATAAAAAATGACATGGAAAGGAGCAGCAACAATTCAAGCCTCCTTTCCATTTGGCCTGTAGATTTTACTTTTCCTCGTACTTTAAATGTCACATCCCTCCTCCTTTCCCATACCACAGGCTATTTTCCTCACCAACAACTTCAAGGCCTACCTCATACTTCATCTATCTCTCTCCTTTCCTTTGAAAATACTTTCAGGACTGTCATCGAAGTGAGAGCCTATTTTACTGCTGATTTCCAGGACAAACTCATTAAATCCTATTCCCTCTGAATGTAGTAGTTTTTCTTCCTAAATCTGAACACTGTGCACTTTGTGAACTTTCTATGATAATCTTAAAGAACCTATCTACATTTCATTGAACACATTCACCTATCCTTCTTCTCCGTTAACATTCAGGAAACAATAACCGAATGAATTAACCAAAATGTCAAAATATATTAACCAAAAGTTCATTTCTAAGCAGGTTTGAAAACAAACTCAGAACATTCATTTCAATGATTTGCTTCTTTGAAAGGAAATGTGAGTTAAGATCAATGTAATTTGGGCACATGCCTGTAATCCCAGTGACTGGGGAGGCTGAAGCAAGAGGACCACAAGTTCAAGGCCAGTGTCAGCAACTAAGACCCTAAGCAATTTAGTGAAAGCCTGCCTCAAAATAAAAAGGGCTAGGGATGTAGCTCAGTGGCAAAGCACCTCTGGGTTCAATCCTTAGTACCAAAAAAAAAAAAAAAAAAAAAAAAAAAAAAAAAAAAAAAAAAAAAAAAAAAAAAAAAAAAAAAAAAAAAAAAAAAAAAAAAAAAAAAAAAAACTAGGGACAGCTTGAGTTTCCTAAACAGAAACATTAATATAAAGTATGCTTGATTTCCCCCAAAAGAGAAATTTTCACACTGATTAAAACTCATGGACAAAAATTATTTTCCATTTGTTTTCTTGACAGTAGTCTGGCACCTTGATTCATTGAAACCTCTAGGAATCAACAAAAAATGTCATAGCTCTTCTCTCCAGCAAAATGCAAAGGGCCCCAAATATTTTTATACAGTTTCAGGGGATTCAGAAAACTCCAGTCTTCAGTGGTGTCCACTCACCCCAGGATAAGATTTCTCCTGCTGAATATGAGGTTTGTTCCTATCATTAAATGTTTTGTATCTTTAACAATGAGAGTCTTCCTTAATAAAACCTTTAGCTCTGAGATTAACTGGGGAAGCAGCTTCCCTTTGCAACTATTACTATTTGCTAGCAGCCATCCTGATAAGCTGGCAGAAAATTCAGACTTTCTTACCTCTGAGAAATTAACAGCCAAGGGAATGATTCCAGCCACGTAACATGCCACCAACATAGCCAGAGACAGCAGACTAATGGAGATGAAATCATCCATTCTGCCCTTTTTTATTCATCCACTACCACCAGACTTCAAAATTCCAGAGGCTTCAAAAGGTGCTTAACGTGTGGTGAGTGGTTCCAAGACAACAAAGAGGGTCCAGTTCTTTCGGCCTCCCCACCAACAGATGTGTTCAGGAGGCAGCTTTCTATTGAACGTACTTAGAAACAGCCCCTTTTGTTGATACTAGCACCGGAGAAAACTTTGAGCAATCTCAGGTTCCAGTCCCTGGATTCTTGTGGGTTAAGATATGGAAATTGTGCGAAGGAGCGATTTCTTCAATCTTCGGAATGAGGGTGGCACAATGGCCCACTCCCCTACGGACAACGTCCCAAGGAGCGGCAGGAAAACGAGGAACACCCAAGCAAACCTGTGCGTTCTCTCGGCGTCCCCGTTTCCCTAGGGTGGCCCCGCTGATGATCCGCCCCCCACCAGGAATGGGACCAGCCCACCAGTCCCAGTAAACTCCCCTCCGATTATAGAATGGGAAAAGGAATCTTGCAGGTCTTAAACGATGGGTCCTCGGAATTCAGCAGCAAATCTGATACAAAGCTGTCTCTGCCCTATACCCGATGCTGCCCATGGTATTCCACTCCGACGGGCCTTGACCCGGAGTCACAGATACTACAGCGGCCATGGCCGCCAAGTGGCACCTCTTCATTACACCCACTTCCGGATTGTCTCACCGCCCCCCCTTAGGAAGGCACTTCCGGGTTACAACCGACCTATAGCGCGGTACACTTATATTGCCGCCATTTTTTAATAGGGCCAATGAAAGTTCCCTGTTGTCTGTGTATAAACTGGTGATCACTTTAGTCGTATGTCTAAAGCAGAAGGTATGAAAGACAGGCTAATGAAAGAAAGAATTCTTTCTAAAGCTCCGAAACTTTCCCTTACGTAGTTCACTGCCCTTATCAAACATGGCTGAAGCAGAGTCGGTATCTGCTCTAGCTGCCGGAAGCGTGCGCACCTCTATGGTCCAAAAGGCTCTTTTGCGTCGCGCTCCCGACGACTTCCTGCGACTCCTCTCGCGGGGATTGGCTGTTGGCGGCGTTGTGGCTGAGCTCGTGTGCGGCGGCAGTCTCGGCAGCGGCTGCAGAAAAAAAAAAAAGAGTTTGGCGCGATGGTGAGAAAGGCCTCAGTGGCCACCTGAGCCCCGCAGCCTTCGGGGCAACCTCTGCTGCGTACTTCTTCCTATCCTTCCCGCCCCAGCCGTCTTTGGCGAACGTGCTGCTCCTGGCCCTTGCAGCTCGTGGGTCGACCCTTCTTCCTCTTCCCGCCGCCGAGACGCCGGGCCTGCTAGTAGGCCCGGGAGCGGGTCCGCCGTGCCGTTGCGCTCCCGCCTGTTGGCTGGGGCAAAGCGCGCTTTGGGCCTGAGAATGCGCTCTTCCCGGGGGCCAGGTGGTGGAGGAAGGCGTGAGGATGGTGCTCTTTCCCCTCAGATATGCTCCAGCCTACAGTAGGAACAATGGCCAAGCAGTGTTCCCGAAAGTGACAGAGTTGTCAGCTCACTGTACCCCGCGTGTGGGCCAGGCGGGGTCGTATTTACTTTGGAGTGTGCTTTCTCAGCCATTTTCTCTTTTCCAAGATCCCTAGATGCTTTATTTGGAGTTTCCACCAGCCTCAATCCTGTTCTTAAGGATAACTCTTGGGGCCAGAGTGTGAAAAGATAGGCCCAACTCGGGGTCCTGACCTTTTAGAATCTATTGGGGTGATAGTGGAGTGGGTGGGTTTTTTCGTTTGCTTTGCTTTTAAATCAAAAGGAATGCTCACAGGGATTACAAGGAATCAGGGTTATTCCACGCTTAACTTTTCCTTTTCTGGTTGCTGCGACTCTGATTGTTAACGATTGTTTCAGGTTGTACTTTACTGGGTTATTTCAGTGTTTGACCCAACATAGTCTTCTAAAGAGAACTGCGAATTGAAGACCAGGTTTCAGTTCCTATTTTGCCTTAACTACCAATGTGATTTGGGCCAAGTGATTTTGTCCAAGCTTCCTTCTTTCTCTACCTGTGTCACTATTTGGTATTGTATTAAAATACTTAAATTAAGAAAAAGTGACAGCAACCGATATCAACAGTCTATTCTCATTAGATAATTTCAGTGGTAGAATGTTTGGATTTCTTTTTTTAAGTTTAGGGAAAGCATTTGAAACTAATGAGCAAACTATTATAATATATCTGCAGTAACGATGTCTCTTTTTAGGGTTCATGTTTGTGGGACTTTGCTTTTCAAAACCAGATTAATTATTCATAAGAATGAATCAATGCTGTTTGGTAT
>PVKS010026824.1:0-28212 GCA_004027875.1 Aplodontia rufa
ACTAGCTGCTACTCTATTTATCCATTACAACAGCCAATAGGGTACAATGCAAACACCTTTCTCCAATTGTAACAAATGAGTGGCCGAATAGCTTAGTCATGCGGTCAGGCAGTTTGCTAATTACAAGCCAGCTGGACCCCTTAGAGTTGTTTACCACCAATTCTTCTACAAGCCAGCTGAACCTCATGTTCCCAACATTTAGGTACTGATTTCATGTTCTTGATTTTATATGAGGCCCTCCAGATTAAAGGTTTCAAAAACTTGTGCCTAATACTGTAACAGGCCAGGCACCAGTCCTTCACAGGACATGAGATTAGAAAACCGAAAGAATATGTCTGTTCTTAAGTGAGAATAGGAAGTGGTGCCCAAAGTGAAATAAAGTATATCATAAAGTAGTGATGATGTATAAAAAATAAAAAATAAATGAAAAACAAGGAAAACATAATGATACATATGCAATAAATGAAAATGGCAATAGTAAAATAATAAATAGTAAAATAAAATATTTTTAAAAACAACAAATAAGGCATTGTATCCTAAATCCTCTCCTTTATCTCTTTTACCTACCTAAATTTAAGATGATCACATATTTTATCAAACTGTGATAATTTCTAAAGTCAAAGGAGACCCTGTCAAAAAGTACTCTGGTTCATTCAACCTGAGTAAGCAGGGTGGGGTTGTGGCTCAGCAGTTATAGCACTTGCCTGGCGTTTGCAAGTACCTGGGCTTGAACCCCAGCACCACATATACAAGTAAGTGTCAGTAAAACAAACAAAAGATAAAAATAAATAAATAAAATTGATTTTCTCTTTTTTGCTCCCTCTTTAAAAAAAATGTGCAAGAAGGGACCTTTAAACCCAATGATGATGATAAAAGGTTTTATTGTACAGCAAATAATTGCTTTGTTTAGTAGGCAGATAATAAACAAAACACACATTTCTTGTCTTTAGTACTACCAAACTTTCAATTTCTAAATTTCCCCCTAAAGTTGTCTTCCTGTAGCTACCAAAAAGGAATGCATCTTTTAGGATACAAAACTCAAGAGGCATTAATGACTTAATATATTACCCTCATGGTAGTATTTATATTTTAACACAAAGTTATGTTTCAAGCTAAAGGAATGAATTTGCAACATTAGCATGTTGTTAGGTATAAGCATCACAAGTATTTGGGGAAACCAAGAGGCTCCCCAACACCTATGAAAGCATACAATCTACATGAAGAAGTCCTAGAAAGCAATTTACTTCCAACTAATAGTACAACTGAGATGAACTCTAATGATATGTCTTTATGAAAGACCAAGGTTGTTTGGAAACTGACATTGACCAATTCAACTACAGCGGTAAAATATAAGCCAGGGAAATCTTATAGGTCTCTGCTCTCTGTAATGTTTTCTGTTGACAGCTTGCAAAGGTTTCACTAGAAATATGGCCATGGTACATAACTGTCCTTTCGAAAGAAAGACAGAATGTGCTTCATGGCCATGAATGCTCTAAAAAGAATTGAATCACCCAATCTAAAGAGAGATTATTTCAAATGAAGAATTCTAAGATCAGGCTAGCCACAGTTACAACTTTAATAGAAGCATGGTGGTGGCCAAGAGCAGACGTTAAGGTGTTTTTAATTAAATTCAGTAATTAATGAATAAATGAGTGTAAGTGAAAGTAAGCATACTATCAGAGACAGTCCAAACAGAGAATGATCTACACAGAATATCTGATTCTAAGTTGTATGTTCTTCTATTGGCAAGGCACAAACTCAAGCTCTTAAAGTAGTATCACTATACAGAGAAGAGAACCTATGAATAATATCTACTAAAAAAATAAATAAAATCTATAATCAATAAAAGCACTCAATTTAGAAAGAGAAAAATATATTTATAAAAAGAAGAGATAGAGGGAAATTGGGATTTAGAGATGAATCATTCATGAAATAGAAAACAAGAATAACTTCTAAGATTAGAAAAATAAATAAAAACATGAAAAGCTTTAAATGGAGTAATACTGTAAAGAAGGTTGAGTAGAAAACAGAAGACAGGCAGAATATTAGTTGTTTTATTTTCATTTGGTAACTATGAAATGAGTGATTCTATCAAAAATAATTAAATGAAACAATATAATAAAGAGTTACAAACAATATCTGGGAAAAAGAGGAGTATCAATGCTAAGGAATAAAAATATACAAAATTATAACTCAGGAAGAAGAGAGGAGGAAATAAAGCTTCAAACTATAGGAGGATTGATAAAGTAATGCAGAATTAACACAGGAAATTTAACTGGAAACAGATTAGCAACAGAAATATCAAAGGGGAAAATCTAAGCATGATAAATGAAAATTAAGCATAATTAGAAAAGGAAAGTTTGTATCATAAGTGATAAAGACAAATCACAAGACCATGAACAAAAAAAAAATAAAAATAATAAAAGAATAATGAACAGAAAGGAGGAGAATACAAAGGGAAGAAATAAAAAGAAAAGAAAGTAAATTTCTTTTATTCAGAAAATTCTATCTGAAAACTTTCCATTTCCACACACACACTCTAAAGAACCAGACACACAACTCTTTTCCCAGACATTGAGAATGTCTTTGCCCTCAGACATAGCCCCTAAGCCCCCCTTACGAAAATTCTCCTCTGTGTGCAACCATCTCCTGGGAAAAGCAACTGCCCAGGCAGCAGGGCCTGGGTTGGTCCTTCATTAGAATAGTTCCCACAGGCATGTGTCCCCGCTAGTCATACACAGGAATCCCATATGGCACAATCTGGATCTTGCAGAGGTGAAATCTGCATAAAGTAGGGCAAAGCCAGGGCCAGTACAAAAGCAGAGACATGCATGTAGCGACATTGGCTTCATGCCCTCTGACCCAGCTCTGCGCCTGTTCCCACACTTCGTACAAACCCAGGCAAGTGTGTCCGAGTGCCTGTAGGTAGCAGCAGTCTGTCACAGGATAAGGAAGAAACTGAAAGAAAGCCCAGAATTAGTCCCCCGACGGTGTACAGATCAATTTTAAGGCAGTGTCCTGTCATCCAAAAAGAAAACCTAAGTGTGGCTGCAATTAACACCGTTAGCATGTGTCTAACATTGTCCTACTGCCAAGAAAATGACCCTGCAGGGAGATGACCAGAGCAGAATATTCCTCTGATATCTAAAGATAACAGATTAACCTAGTTGTCTACAAATTGCAACAGGAACTAATGGACTTAAAGTTGTCCTATATGTATTTGTGCCTGTGCCTGTGAGTGTGTTTGGTAGTGGAGTGGTCTCTGTTATTTGTTATTGCTATTGTTTTCTATTTTTTGTCATTGCTTTAAGTAAACTTACCTTGAAATAAAGCTAAACTTATATCTACAATTCCTGAAAAAATAAAAAGATTGCCAAGGTAAGTACATATGGTGATATGTACTACTTAAAGTACTTTTAAATAGTCATAAACTTTAACATATTAACTAAATAAGAATCTCTTAACAGAAGCTATATAAATATGCATGCATAAGTGTGCACACACAAGCATGCCTGTGCGTGCACACACACACACACACACACACACACACACACAGAGTGCACCACTTTTCAGCTGCTCAGTGTAAAAGAGCAAGGCCAGAAATATCCTTCCAATTTGGAAGTCTGATCTCTAGCCTGTGCCAGTGTTTGTGTGTTGCATGGTGGCTCCTTGAAAGAAAGAAACAGAAACATTAATAAAGTGTGAATTAATCAATACTTGGTACTAGCCAATTACTTCATAGTTGACTTTTTTTAATTGCAATTCAAAACACATTAAAAATGGTGATTAAAGTTCCTGTTTTGATTCAGAGGTGGGCATTTTATTTATTTATTTGGAACAAAAATGCCTCAGTTTTCCTAATTTTTCTACAGGTACTTCAACACAATATAATTTCAAACTTCATCATCCAACCTTTTTTCTTCTTTTGGTTTGAAAAATAAATATTCTTCCAAAATGTTTATTTTGAATGGGAAAGAATTTTAAGCCTTCTCTAGCAAGTTTTACTTTTTATTTTTTTATGTCCATTGCATGCATGAAAAGAAATAAGGGCTCGTTTGGAAGTGCATTGAATTATTCAGGAACAAGAAAAAAACAGCCATCTCTCCTTGCCAGGAATCAGGGCTCCTAGAAAATGGCATGGTGCATCCCCCAATTCGCATGCCCTCTCAGTGATCTAGATTCTCCTGTAACAGAACATCTTTCTGAAGACTATCTGGTCTTGATTTGCCATGTGTCTTTACACAAATACAAAATCCAGGCAAACTGCCACATTTAAATTTTAAGACATACTACTCACTACAAAAGAAAACTGATACAGGGGTACTACAAGATAACAGAATTATTTGTAATGAAGCTGAAAGCACAGTTATCACAAATGGTCAAGATGCACACTCCAAGTCGTGGGCACTTGTGAGGGGCATCTAAGCATAACAGCCTGCAGCCCACGCAGCTCTGCCCCATTCCAGGCTTCAGCGGGAACATTGAATAGTGTCTTGTTTTATCAGAATATATCTGACCAATTCCAATATATGGGGTGGAGAGTGGAAGAAGAAAATAAGAAAGGATAGGGGAGTGGGTAAAATAAAGTTAGGACCATTGTTTGGTTGTTGTCATTATTGTTGCCTTGGAGGTTTTGTTAGTGTTGTTTCTGTTGCCGCTTTGTGAGGCTTTTATGTGTTTTTTGTGGGGACTAAATTCAGGGCCTCCCACATGTTAGGCAGGCACTTTGTCAGTGAGTTACACATCCAGCCAAGAACATTGTTTTTCAACTTAACAACAACACCTAACTTGAAATTACAAAGGGGACTTATTTTGTTTTTTCAGTTGGTTGTCCGTTGTTATGTGAATTGAACTCTAATCATATTATAAGCAAGAATATTGTTTAGGCTGGGGTGTAGCCCAGTGGTAGGGTGCCTGATTAGCATGTGCAAGACCTTGCTAAACAGACAAAATTCTAAATATAGGACAAGACATTTTTGCTTAGTTGAATGTTCCAGTAAAAAGTTTGGAAGCATTTAGTGTGAAAGGCCATTGACACTCAACTGAAAGACAAAGTATGATTTTGATGATTTTGATTCTAGGCAGGTAATTGGTATAATAGAGGTACACTGGGGTTGTTCCCCATTGAAAATCTCCTTCCCTAGCATAGCCAGAATTCTATCGTTAATATTGCATTGATTTGGGCTAAATGGCACCCAAAGAAATTACTTTGACTCCAAGTTTCTGCTTTTGAGACATAGAAACACAACAGAGAAGGCTCAAGTGATATCTCTAATAGCTTCATGTTCATGAGAGGCCTGAGGGTACTGTTTGCCTGCAATAGGAGGGATCTGTAGACGAAGGGAACAGAATTCAACCTTGAAAAGCATTAATACTCACTTTACCCATATACATAAGAGGTATTCCCAAGTTGTCTGTGTAAAACTCCTGCGTGGCCTGTGACACCCTCCCTCCCCGGCTGATGGCAGGACTGGTTGGTTATGGCATTTATCTACAACATCCTGCAGTAAGCCAGGGAGGAGCATTTTCTATCTGTAAGCATAACTCTGAAGGATTTTTTTTTTAATTTTAGGATTTGGCACCTTAGATGTTTTACAATCTAAATCTCGTTTTGTTCAAATTAAATTTCGCTCCATCTTTTTTAAAACAGATGTCTATCTGTTCGGCTGTTTGCAGACAAAAACAAGGGCCCCAATGGTCTACTCATACAGTTACTTTCCCAACTCCTGATTCTTAGTTATAATGCACCAAAACTGAGGACATTTTAGTGTGTTATCTTCATAATGTGTCCTAGGATTTCTAACCTCTGCTCTTCCATTTTTCCATTCTATCGATGCGTTTTAATAGAAAGAATTTTAAAATAAAGAAAACTTACTTCTTTGGGAGCAACCCTTAAAGTCATACCCAACCTAAAACCCACATACCTGAAACAATTAAGAGATTGCTTCTAATGCACTGACGGGCACATCATTTCTGTGCCACTGCCCTGAGGGGCTCTTGCAAATTCAGTAGGCAGCCATCTCTCCCAGCCTCCCATCCCATCACCTCAGCAACAGAAACCCTTGGATGCACAGGTCACTCCACTGTGGCTTTGACAAGAACACATTCCCCATGGGTGGTCTGGCTTTTACAAGTATTTGGGCACAAATACCTTAATGTGGCCTTTTAAAAAGCAGCTGATCCTTCTAAGCTTCCATGGAAAAAAATCATCAGACCAGTTCTCTGCTTTCTAAAACACTGTACTTAAAATCTACCAAATCCAAATACTGCACAATTTCAGGTTGTTGTTGATTCCCAGATTCCCATCACCCTTCTGCCATCCAGTCAAACATCCAGTCGAAAGCTTATGCATTGTATTCATGCTTTCAGCTCTGCTGTCCTCGGAGCATCTCCATGCTTTGCTGCACCGCAATGATATTTAGTGTCCTGTCAGTTCCCTGGTGGCTAGAAGTGCAACCAAATGGTTTGCTACTTAATCTGCACAAACCGTAAGCATTTTAGAAGCCAGACATGGGAAGGGTTGCTTCTGACCACAATATCAAAATATGTTCTACATTGGTAAAACTGCTAAGCCTATTGATAAGCAAAATGTATTCTTGAATTTTTGTTCCAATTTAAAAATAAACCAATATTCCAAGAACCAAGTTTTATGTTGACATCTGCAAATGAAGTTAATTCAATCTGGATGAGAAACAGCATATTTTTCACATAACAGGTTACTTAGAGTCTCAGAAAGTATTAAAATATTTTCTTTATATTTGGAAGGAAACATTATTTGCAACAGCTGTAACCTGAAGGCGAAAATGCCTAATTCACTCGTAGATTATTAAAAAGCAGCAGGACGTATTCAAAATGAAAGGCCCTTAGTTCTTCAGATTGAGGCAACTAGTTAAGGAGAGAAACAGCAGGGCTTTTTCAAGGGTTCTTTTTGAGGTCTGAGTTCTAAGAAAGTTGCAACAGCTTCTTAAAGTTCTGGTGGTTCAGGATAGAAACTACCAAATTAAACTGATTGCCTTTAAAGGGAGAGAAAGAGGAGAGAGTTAACAGTGAATTTTTTACAAGGTCCCATTAATGAAAATATACAGGGGTGTGTGTGTGTGTGTGTGTGTGTGTGTGTGTGTGTGTGTTAACTAAGTTGCTGACTTTCACAAAACAGATGTAGATGGGTCAACTTTAAAGGAAATCTAAAGTGAAGAACAAGAGGACATAAAAGTCCATTTTAGATACCTATCCACCAACTCTTGAACTTCCTGTCTGTTACCAAAAAACAGCCCACCCACCTCCTGTTTCACGATGCTATGTGTGTTTCACACTCTTCCTCCTTGCTCCCAAAGATGTTCTTTTTCTCTTTCTTTGTTCCATCCAGGCTCTGTTTTTGCTTTCTTCCCTTTCTTGTAACCTCTTCCATTCTTCAGCAGGCTCTTCTTGCTCTGTGCCATGACCTTGCCCGTGTTCTTTCAGGTCAGAGCTTCTTGAACTTCTCCCTGACCCTGACTCTTGTATAGCTCCATTCTTGTCCCAGGGCTACTTACCAAAGGGTTTCCTGGCAGGCTTCTTTTGAGGACTGAGGACAGGGTCAGCCTGGCTAAACAGCCCGATCCGTGCACTTAAGTCCCTTATTGACAGCATCTTTCCAGAGGTGGAAAGTGTGAGTCAATTTTGAACTTGAAAATTTTACATGGTTTCCGAATGTCCTGAATGTATTCTCCTGTTGCGTGTGATTATCACTTTGCAGCATGCTGCTGGCTACCTAAATCCCATGCAAATCGCTTGCAAGAGGTGTAGGCTCGGTGAAAAAGACTGTCCCACATGTACAATTAGAACCAAGCATTATTCCCTACAAATCTAGCTCTAAGAAATGAAAAAGGGATGTTATTATTATTTTTAATATTAATAGCAACTATTAACTGTTAATTTAGCTTAAATCATCTGCAAGGGAAATCTGTGCTGCTTGTTTGTTAGTTGAATGGAGTGCATGATAATGTTCTGTTGTGTGCTATGTGTTATACTCAGTTGCTAGGTTACCCAGAGCATCAGGAATTCAGGGAACAATGTACTTATATCTTTTTCAATTTTGAAAAATAAAATAGGTATTGACATAAAATACAGTGTGGCACTGAAGTAATTTTGTAGTGGAGAGATCAGAGGAAGGGGGCCTTTCATCTCAGTGACAGCAGTTTACTCCTCGTTGTGACTTACTGAGGGCAGTGGCAGGACAGCACAACAGGATGTCAGTCTCTGGCAGAATGCTTGTGGTCCCTGTACCCCAGCAACTGTGTCTTGAGTCAGGCTCCCCAAAGCCATCCAGCAGCTGCTGTTCTAAGCTATGTCAACTGGTCCTACAGAAACCCATGACAGGTCCAGTGATGTATGGGCCTGCAAGGGAACAGCCAAGCCTTTCATGTTAAGAACAAATATGACAGATTCAGCTAAGGTCCTCAGACAGCCGGGGCCATGCCGGGAGCTGTTTTTTTTTTTTTATGATTATTATTATCACCTTCCTACTCAGAAATAATGTCATAATTTACAGTCTGGCGTTGTGTGACCCAAATGATTGATGCCACTTGGACATGAATTGGTGGGGTTAATAATGGACTTCCAGTGGGGCCCAGCATGGGAGGACGCTCTCTCAGAAAGGCTTCCGTCACTTTGATATTCTGCTCAGGACAAGAAGGTGGACTTCTGGGAGTCAACACTCCATCATGTTCTGCTTCTGAAAGCATCCCCTGGGTCCTGTGAAAACTAGGGATGGGAAACCTCAAACATTCCTTTCTGTTCTTCCCAAGAGTACTTTTGATTTTGTTTAACCTTCAGCAGTGAATGTCACCATTGAAGCTCCTTTGAGATGTGCAGCCTCAATTCTCTGATGAAACAGGAGCCATATTGGAAGGTATAAAGCCAAACTCCAAATAGGGAATCTGCCCATTCCCAGCATCATTTTTCAGTAGAAACCCAAACTAGAGTACATAACTTCTATGTTGTTTAATTGACTCATCATGGCATTCTGCTGATGCCTACAGTCAGACATCATCCTAAATGCTGAGAAGTCAATAATGAGTGGGATCATTCTCTTCTTTTTTTAAATGATTAAAACCAATTAGGGATGCTGTAACAAATTTAAAGAAAGGAAAAGCAGACAGAGGAGACTGGCACTCATTTTATTATTAGGTGGTAGGCACTGCAATTTAGTTTTGTATAAGCTTAAATAATTGAAATTGAATCTAAAATTGGTTAAGTGTCTTGTCCAAGTTCACAGATTGATTATCAATCAATATTCTAACCTAAATCTTTTGGACTCTGTCTCTTACTCTGCGTGCCAATGTAGAGACAACAATATACGATGGCAAAAACTAATATGAAGTGCTACAAAAATTAAAGGCCATCAGAGAAGGTGTCACGGCAATGTGGACCTTAAAAGATGGTAGAGTTTCAAATAAGAGAAGAGCAGATCCAGTGCCATAAAAATCATGTTGTGAGCCATTTCTCCTATTTGGAGATCACTATACCTTTTTTTCAGCACTGCTAAAAAGGAGAACTACTCTTTAAAATGATTAAACTTGGACAGCTTGAGCCATTAAGTAGCAACATTCATTTTTCTCATACAGTGCAGTTCACCTAGCCCTCTGAAACACATTATTAAGCCATCACCATATAAGCATCATTCATCTTGAATTTCCTTTTTAACTTTATACCTACATCCAGTAACACCTTTCCTCCAAAGGCCCTAAAGCACTTTAAAAACAGATGATATTATTACTATTTTACTGGCAATGACACTGAATTGTATCCACTATGTCGAATACTCTGTCCCTGGAATGATCAACATGTACTGATGATAAAGATTATTCTTTATGAACAGAAAAAACACAAGTGCAGTAAGCCTTCTCAGGTAATGAAATAAGGCAGAATTGCTTTATAAATACACAGTAGGTGTGCAATAAATAGTGAATAAAATCAACTCTAACAACACATCAAGGTCCTCAAAAGCAACTTAGCTGAGATACCTACTTCTTTCAGTTCTGAGTCTATCTATCTTGTCAACATTCAAGACTTCTATAGCCATCAAAAGATAGCCGAAAGCCATCAGCATAGCATCTAAGGTCACTCCACAATTTGACCATTATCTGAACCAACATACCCCCATGTGTCTTCCCTGTGTGAGTCTGGGTCAGTCAGCCACAAGAGAAAGTTCCCAAGGAACTTCTCAAGGAAGCCAGAGTGAAGCAGGAGCTATTTGGTTCTGAAGATTAGTCACTGATGGGTGTCAAGCTCCATTGCCACTCATGGATTCAGATGCTGGCCAACTGGATCTCCTTGCCATCTTCTGCAGAGCATTCACATTAAGTTTGGAGGCAGAGATAGATGCAAATAGCAATTTCTCTTCATGGGCTCCTCCCTCTCTTCTCTCTCCCCCTTTACATCCAGCTTCTCTTCCTGCTGACCTTTAAGTCCACCCCCAGAAGCAAGAGCAACAACCTCCATAGATTGCCTCCCCAGTTCACTCCGCAGAGTGTGGTGCAACCTCTGTAATAAATCCCTTGCTTTGTAAGGCTCATCCTGTGTCTCTCTCACTGGTTGCACTCTAATAAATACACACCTATATACCTGCAAGGGACTGAATGTGTGTGCTCCTCCAAAATTCTTGTTAAAATTCCAGTATTGGGAGGTGGGGCCTTTGGGAGATTATTAGATCTTGAGGGTAGAGCCCTTATGAGTGGGATTAATGTCCTTCTAAAAGGGAACTCAGAAAGTTTTCACACACTTTGCAATGCATAAGCCTACAATAAGTTGGTTAATCTTCACTAAACTCAACCATGCTGATCTCAGACTTCCAATTCCAGAATTGTAAAACAACAATTTCTGCTGTTCATAAGCCATCTAGTCTATAGTCCTTTTTATAGCAGCCTTAACATTCTCTATATCCCACTCTTTTTTTCACATATCATCCCTCAAAGAGAACTTGCTACTCCATTTCATACTATTGCTTCTCTCCTAGGAAGCCATTCCTTGCTTTCCTGTTTTTGAGATAATAATAATAGCCAATACTTATGTAGAACTTAGTATGTTCTAGAAATTTTTCTAAGTGCTTTATATACTGACATTTGCAATCCTCACAGCAATCCTATGAGATAGGTACTATTGCTAACCCAATTTTAGAGATAGGAAAATGAGACTCAGAGATATTAAAATTCACTTGCCAGAGATTCTATAGCTAGTAAGTGCCAACACCAGATTTTGAACCCAAGAAGCCTGATTCCAGAATACCTGCCTTACTTACTACACCATGCTGCCTCTTACATAGCTTAAGATGAGTTGTGTTAACAAAGAAGCCTCACATCTCAGTGGTATAACACAACAAATTTTATTTCCAACTCATTTAAATCCAGGTGTCTGCCAGGACGTTTCTTAACATCTAGAATCTGGTGCCTATGGCTGCTGCTACAGAGAAAGAAATGGCCAGAGAATTTTCAGCACTAGACCTATAAATACCTTCCATTTCTTCTACTCACATCCCATAGGCCACATCCATTCACATGGGCCACATCTAACTGCAAGAGAATCCGCAACATGTGCAGAAGTACAGAAATGCTTGCCAAACACCGACTGTCTCTGCCATATTCATCTTTGAAATGCATCTTCCTCCCTGAAAGCTGCCTTCTAAGGAAATGCACCTCTACCTTTTCAATATCCAAAATGCTATGCTTGCAAACCTATTTGGTCATTGGTAGCATCTTTTTAAAAACATTTACTCTAACTGTATTTTTAATGAAAGCAAAAAAAGTGTCAATTGGTTGTGCCCCAGCTCTTTGCAGCTCTCTCCCCCACTCCATTCTAGACGTCTGCCCCACTATCTTGAAGTGCAGTTGTCATCCCAGCTCTTCCCTCCTCTTCTCTCCTGGGTGCAACCCTATATCCCAGCTCCATGTCATTCTCTATTTTAACTATGCCTGCATTTTATTAGAGCAAGTCTCAAGTGGCTTCTGCATATTAGTGCACTGGAAACAAATTTTCTGAAATTCTATATACAAAATGCATTGATTTTCCTGTATACTTATATTTTGAATGAATATAGAATTCTAAGCTTCTATTGTTGCTTGGAGAAGTTTGATACCATTAGAACTCTTGATCTTTTGTTAGTGAGCTGCTTTTTTCTCTCCTGCACTTAAAAAAATCTTCTTTTTATCCTGTTGCCCTGAAATTTCCTTGCAAGGCATTTTGGTATGGATCCTTTATCAGCCCTCATGCTGGGCTCTCAGTTGGCTCTTTCAGCGTGGAAATATCCTTAAGATGCAGAACATTTTCTTATACGATTCGTTGGTCTTTTCTCTCATTCTTTCTGGAGATTTTAGGAGTCAGATAGGGACTTTTCTGAATTGATCTTTTCATGTTCTTATCTTTTCTTGACTTTTGTTCATCTCTTTATTTTTTTCTTCTACTTTCTGGAAAATGACCTTAACTTCTGAACTTTCTATTTTTTATTTATTATTATGTTGACTCTCTTGAATTTAATCCCCAACAGCTTTTTTTTGTTTTGTTTTCAGTGTCCTTTTTAATGTCATCTTGTTCTTTTGTGTGTGTGCATGTTAATTATACAGAATATGGTGGGTTTCATTTTGGTATATTCATATAAAAACATCATTTAATCAATTTCATTCCACCAATAACCCTCCCTTCCTCCCTGGATCCTTTTTCTCTACCCTTATTATCTCCCTTCTATTTTCATGGCATCATTTTTCCTTTTCCTCTCTATCTTCCACATATGAGAGAAAGTATACAATACTTCTCTTTCTGAGTCTTGTCTTATTTTGCTCAAACTTATGGACTCTTTTTTTACATCCATTTTCCAACAAAATGACATAATTTTGTTCTTTACGATTGAATAAAACTCATCGTGTATGTGTGTGTGCGCGTGCGTGCGTGTGTGTGTGTGTGTGTGTGTGTATTCTTTATCCATTCACCTGTTGATGGACACCTAGGCTGTTTTCACAACTTGGCTATTGTGTATTGTGCTGTGATAAACATGGTTATAGTGTATCTCTAAGTTTGTTGACCTTAATTATTTTGGATGAATACTAAGAAGTGGTATAGTTCTACTTTTAGCTTTTTGCGGAACCTCCATATTGATGGTATCCTGTTCTTAATTCACAGGTAAGGTATGTTCACTCAGGTCTCTAAGGATATTATATTAATGGCTTTGATAAAGAAGTGTGCATTTCTTCTGTTTCCTACCTTATCTGTAGTTTCCTCTAAGGTCTTTTTGGTTCTTTCTCTCCCTCATCTTCTTTCCTGTTAGATTTTCCTCCAGTATCTAGTGAGTTATTGTTCATTCACATTTAAGGGTGAAACGCTAAAAGCCTATTTGTAAAGCCTATATAGAAGTGGAATTTGTTGATTGGCAGGTTTCATTGCTGGTTAGAAACATGGTCCTTCAGAAAGGTGACTTCGAATATCATTCTCAGTAGTCAGACACAGACAGACATCCTATGCCAATTCAGTAGCTCCAGAGAAGTTCCCCACTCTTCTGCCAGGGACAGAAGCCTGACTGAATATTCTTTCAGCTTGGCAGCTCAGGGAGGTCAGAGCATCTTTCCACTCAGTGTGAAGACTTTCCTTTAGTCTACCTGTTTCCAATATAGTATCTTCCCTCCCAATATAGTATCTTCACTTTAGCCTCTCTAGTTCGATATTTTTCACAAAGTAAACTCCTGCCTCCTATTAATTTTGGAGAGGAAAAAAGGACCAAAGAGTCCCAGTTGTTTGTCATGGAAATTTCCAACTGGTTGCTCCCATTTTCAATCCCTTGCCTTATTCCTGTTTTCAATGATAATAAGTGTCTTCTATTTCTGAGTTGGAAAATGAACTAAAATTCTATCCAGAAGCTCACAAAACCTACTTCCCTCCAAAGCATTTGAATAACATTTTTTAAAAGAATAAAGTGTTTAGATGGAAACTTTCGGTCACCAATTCTTGGAACTGTGTAGATCAGCCTTTATATCTCCTCATCCCTTTGTTGAGATTCGTTTTTTGATGCCTGGATGTTTTCCACTCAATCTTCACTTTTTAACCAAAAGTCCAAAACAACATTATTTGCAATGAAACATGAGGTAAAAGATCTCCCAATTACTTCAAAATATTAAAGACAAATCAGTCAGAATTTCTGGGTAAGTAGAATTCCACATTGTAACAGAGAAGAACAGTTCTCTATATGAAACCTCCCTCTCCATCCTTAGGATTCTATTGGTGCTTCCTGTTATTACTGGAATATTCCTGCCCTCAAAAATACCTTAAAGATCTGCACCTAATCTGTCAGTGATTGCCTTAACCATGGTATGAATATTGACCTCTTACATAACTAGGAGTGAGGTAGTGCACTCACAATAAGAAATGACTATTTAAAAGAGCAAAGTATAAAAATCCTCATTTGTTTACTATGATACAAAGGTTATTTTTTAAATCAACATTTTTTTCTTTATAACTGCTTCTGTGTGAATATATCTTTTTAAATTGCACTTCCCTATTGGGGAAGTTTTAAGCTGAGATTTTTCAAGTATTTTATTTTAACTGCAGCTGTTTTGTTTTATGTATTTTAATTGAAGTTTTAAATTTTATGCTTGCACCCCATGGTGTAATAACTACAAAGGATAGAATTTTATTAATTGAAAAAATAAATTTGAAACAATGCCCTAAATAAGTTAGGCAACTAGGTTACAGAACTTCCAAGAAATATATGTATATACATGTATTAGTGCCTGTGTGCATCTTTTAAATACATTCAAATCTTTTTACATAATAACAATAAATAAAATGGAAAGATAAAAATCAAAACTACATTTTTAAAAAGAATGTATTATATTCTTGAACTAGTTGAGTTGTAAAATGTTTTTAAAGGCAAAATTTCATGAAAATTAAAATGTCACTCTTTGTTTATAATCATTAAGAAACCATAATATTCCAGATACTATGCTAGGCACTAGAAGAGAAAAGAAATGACCAAGAGTAATCGTTTGCTGTCAAGGAGTTTACAAACAAGACATGAGCACATGAGCAATTGCACAACAGTGTGAAAACTGCCAGAGGATGGGTAGATATTCATGGAGTTCTACAGTAATAAAAAGTGGGGAAACCCTAGTTGAGACTTGTAAGTGCTTATGCATTATCCGGGAGAGTAAGCTGAATAGTGGCTGTTCCAACAGCCAAGTGTGCAGAGCATAGGTGAAAGGGTCAATTTGAGGTGCTGGCAGAGAGGCTGCGGGGAAAACTCACACTCTATTTAGGATATGGAAGTGTACAGAATTAGATGAAGGTGTGAAGAAAAAGGAGCAAGTGAGGGTGACTATGATAGTTCCGGTTTTGGTGCTCACCTAGATAGTAGTATCTATATGGGAGACAGGAAATAAGGAGAAAAGTCCACACTTTGGTAGGTAAGAAGAAATGTGTTTGATTTCAGCCATGGTCTGTTTAATAAGGTAATGTCATCTCCCGATAGACTCCAGCATATGGCTGGCTCTCTGTGAACTGGCCATGACTTGCCTCTCTGTTGTGCCATGTTTTGCCCGCACTCTGGGCATGCTGATGATCCCCTTCCACTATTACTGGGACTTCAATTCTGTTCCTGCTTCAGGTCCATTGGGTTTCTTGTTCTCTCCCTAAGACTCTACACAGCAGATTCCTTCATTTCACCCAAGTCTCCATGTAAAGGGATTCCAAAAACAACTGTCCTTGTCACCTCAAATGAAATAACCTCCACGCACTGTCACTCTTTAACTCTATGCCCTGTTTTTTTTTTCTCTCTATAACATTTATCATTACTTGAAATTATATCATGTGTTCAATGGCCTTTTTATTTTTCCTCATATTCTCTGACAGCATTCAACAGTTCAGATGTGAATCAGGGGGATTGAACTGATCCAAAGCACATGAGGTGGCAAAATCTCTGTGTAAGAGAAATAAGAGTGGTAGAAAAAAAAGGCAAAATAGCATTTAATGATATCCTGGCTAGATTGAAAAGAATGCATATTATGTCTCTGACTCAATTTGCCTCTGGAAAAAAAGAAAATACAAGAAATTTTCTGTTTCATAAAACGGAAAATTGTAAAAATAAATGTACCTCTAGGTATATCTGGTCTTATTTTCTCAAACATAACTCTCAGCCCTGTTTTTTCTCTGTGTGGACTCTGTTCTCTGACAAGTTCTCCACAAGTGGTAACCAAAATAATCAGCATCAAGAATAAGCTTACTTTTCACCAGTTTAGAACCTCAAAAAAAGTGCATGCTTATTCCCCAATAATGCTAATTAAATTTGGACTGACATATCCACCCCTGAATCAATCACTGTGACTACAGAAATAAAATTTTACAATTGGCCAGGCTCCAGTCACATGTTCAATCCTAAATCCATGTGGTGAGGTCAGCCCCACTCAATCCATAAGACTGATATTAGGTTAGGAGTGATTTTCCTCAAAGACCATTGAGCGAAGAACGCATGTGTGCTACAGAATGTGAACCACTGGGGAACCAATAGGGTGAGAGGAATAGCAAGAAAGGTTCAAGCGCTTGAAGGCCTTGATGAAATGAAAGCATATTGTTGGGAATGAACAAACTAACAGGATGTAGACTATGGACACATAGAGTCGCACTAAATAAATGCAGGTGGGATAATCTATGCATCGATATATAACAGCATTAAAGAAGAGCAGAGGAGGGTAAAAACCAGGCACTAGAAACCAAAAGAGAATACAATTTATTAGACATAGGTTAAAATAAAGCCTAAACCTATGAGGATGGCTACTACTTAAAAATAATAACATAAAATAACAAGTGCTGGCAAAGATGTGGAGAAAAAGGAACTCTGTATTATTGGCAAGACTGTAAAATGGTACAATCTCCATGGAAAACTGTAAGGCAGTTCTTCAGAAAATTAAAAATAAAACAACCGTATGATCTAGCGATTCCACTTCTGGGTATATGTCCCAAAAAGTTAAAATCAAGGTCTCAAAGGATATTTTCACACTGAGGTTCACAGCAGCATCATTCACAATATCCCAGAGATGAATGCAACCTAAATGTCACCTGTAGATGGAGGGGTAAAACTAATACAGCATGTAACTACAATGGAATTCAGCCTTAAAAAGGAAGGAAGTGCTTGCATGCTATAACAGCATGAAATCTTGAGGATGTTATACTAAGGGAAATAACCTGTCACAAAATGACAAACATTATGATTGTATTTATATGAGACACCTGATGTGGTCAAACTCATAGAAATGTTAAATATACAGGTAATTATTCAAGGATGGGAGAGGAAAAAAATGGGGAATTCAGTTTAATCGGTAAAGAGTTAGTTTTACAAGATGAAAATGTTCTGAAGCTATGTTACATATAGTATGAATATACTTAATGCTATTAAACTGTGTATTTAAAATGGTTGAAATAATTTCATGCAAAGTGTTTTTACAATTAAAAATAAAAGTTGAAGGAATAGTAAATTCAGAAAACAGGTTGTCAGTCAACTGAACTATCAGACTAGTTCTTTCCCTTACTCTAGTTACTATTTAGTTAGCTGAGCTGATCAATTCATGGGGATGAAATAAATTATTATATACAAATACAAACTATAGTCTGAATATTTATATCCCCACTCCCAAATGTATATGTTGAAATCCTAATCCCCATGTTGATGGTATTAAGAGATTGACCCTTTTGAACTTGATTAGGTTATGACAGTAGAACCATCATGAAAGAGATTAGTGCCCTTATAAAAGAGGCCCCAGAGAGCCGTCTTATTCCACAGAGGACAGTTAAAGGTCTCCATCTATGAGTCAGGAAATAGGCCTCACCAAACCCAAACACCAAACCTACAACACCTTGATCTTGGATTTCCAGCCTCCACAACTGTAAGAAATATATTTCTGTTGTTTATAGACCACCCAGCATATGGTATTGTGTTACAGAAAGCTCAAAGAAAGACAATCTGTGACAAAAATACAGTTAGTAACCTGAAATCCCAGCTACTTGGGAGGCTGAGGTAGGAAGATGGCAAGTTCAAGTTCAGTCTGGGAAATTTAGTGAAATATTGTTTCAAAACAAAAATTTTTTTAAAGGGCTCAGGATGTAGCTCAGTGGTAGAGTGCCTGCTTAGTGTGTGCAGGGCCCTGGGTTCAAACCCCAGTATCTCAAAAAAAAATATACATAGTAAATAAAGCATATTCTATAAAATAACATTTTATGCAAGTTACTATCTTTATTGATTCAGATATTAAATGCATGGATAAAAATAAAGACAAATGATAGATCTTAACCAGTATCAAAAACAACTGTAGAAGTCAGGAACTATACAAAATAGGGCTCTTGCACATAACTTTTTCAATTGCACCCAATATATATTACATCTGTCAGAATTAATACCTAAAACTGCAACTATTACATTACAATTTAAATAATAAGGACAGATGAAAAACCCTTGCCTTTAATACTAGTTTTAGCAGGAAAAAAGCTATTCTCCAGAAAAGTTATGAACATTTATTTCACCAACCATTCACTAAACATCAACTGATCACCTGACTAAAGGCAAGACACTATAATAACACTATGTATGCAAACCATCAAGGCTGTCCACCTTGCAGGGGCATTAGTGAAACTGGAGAGAATGTATATGTGTATGATGACTACCTAGAACAATGTAGTATTTGCTAAGTCCAATAAAAGGTAGTAAAAGTCACATGAATGTTTACAACAGAGTATTTTTTTATTTATTTATTTTTTCAGGGCTGAGGACCGAACTTGGGGCCTTGCACATGCTAGGCAAGTGCTCTGCCACTGAGCTAAATCCCCAACCCCAAACAGGGGTTTTTTAAAAAGAGAAAAGCCCGTGTAAATAAGGTGGTGTTTTCATTGGAATGGATGCAAGGGTATCAAACACAGGGAGTTTGGAAAAGCACAAGGCAAAGAGCTTTTGGGGAGAAGTGAGAGATGAAACTGCAAAGGTATTTTAGGGCCATATCTGGAGCAGAGCTTGAATCTTAAACAGAGTTAAAAATGTTTGGAGAAACTGCTATGTGGGATGAGCAGTGAGTCAGCAAGACATGAATAAAAGAAGTGCTAAGCAGAAATGACGACTCTGTTAAGGTGAACGAGCGTGGATTTGTGGCAGACTCAATCAGTACTGCTTCCTCTAGCAACACTCTTCAGTCCCACAAGGAAGCAATTGGAAGTTCAAGGTCAGTGGGGAATTTTAGGAACTAAGCAAAGGTGCAGCTAAATTAGCTGTCCATGTAAAGTAGGAAAACTAGGAAAGAAATATGAGAAAAAATTTAATTAAAAAAACAGGCATAGTCAAGGTTATAATACAGTAAAGATCAGGTTGATGTAAGGAATTTAGAACAAATGACATTAAGGAGATTGCGGAAAAGATGGGATTCTCAAAATAGGAGATTGCAGGAACAGATGATGAGATCAAAGGATGGAGAGAAGTTGGGAATTACTGATGTCATGGAGGTAGAGAACTGTAGTCACTCACAGATAATAAAGGATAGGTTAGATTCATTGAGTACAAAAGAAGGTACTACAGGTGGGATAGAAGAAGCCACTGCAGGTGGGATAGGAGAAGGATGGCAAGAGACACCTAGAGGGAGGAGAGAGTGCTCAAATTTTCACATCCAGAAAAAATAATCTACATGGTCAATAGAGAATAATAAATATTCACCCTTTTTGATTGTCTTCTATGTCAGTGTTAAAGAAAGGCAATAGGAGAATACTGTACTAGGAATAATTTCATGTGAAAGAACATCATTAATAAGAAAGCTACAAAAAAGCATTCATAAAAAGACATGGAAGATATGGGGCATGCACAAATTCAGAATATAATCATAGGACCTGGGAGCCCAAAACATCAAAGGCCACCTCTAGGATTCTTTAGGAATATTCACACATACTGATTCACAAAGCAGACATAAGCATGGACTTGCTTTTAGTCAATTAAATATGATCAAGTGAAATGTGTCACTCCCAGCAGAATCTTTGCAATCTGATGCATGTTTTACCACATACACCCAAGACAAGACAATCTTGTAAAATGAACTATAATGGAACTTTGGTCACCTGGGTCCCTGAGTGATTCTGAAAAGCAGCACCCCCTTGCCACTCATGACATACATTTTGCATAAGTGAAAAATAAATCTCTGCTGATTTGAGCCATTCAGACTTGGCAAGAGTGGGGGACTGTTTGTTACTACAGCCTAACCTATCTAACCTATCCTGACTAACAGATTACTCATGTAAGTGGAACAGAGAAGCTTCCTTAAGAAAGTCTTTGAAGTATATTTTACTCACAACTACTTATTTTACAATATTTTTTAAATCACAAAATTATCTCAAGGTACAAAGAACTGAGAATTTAGGCAAGAAGTCTTCAAGATTAGAATACCCTAGTGCGCACTGATGATTTAGGACCAGCAGCGTAGACACTACTACTCTCTCTCCTTCCCCAATCTGCATCCTTATACAATTCTATTAGCATCACTGAGCCTATGCATCACAGACCCTGGGGACGAACAGGTGAGAGGACTCCATCACTATGACTGAAAGACTAGGCCTGACCTGGAGATGGAAGAGAGAGCAGCCAGAACAGTTTATGCCTGTGTAGTGTGCAGAGAACAGAAGAGAATTTACCAGAAAATGGGACAGAGGTTCACTAGACATAGAATCAGAATCTCAGACTGAGAAACTCAACTGGAGTTCAACTAACAAATATCTGACAATTTAGCAGTGATCAGAAGAATTCAGTGACTAGGGAATTTTGAGAGCTGATAGGGTCAACCAACTCCAACATGGAATGGGTAGTTTGCTATTTGAGTTTTTGCTTGTTTGCTTTTACATTTATTGGCATTTCACATACTGGGACATATGGTAAGCAGGATTTAGTGAACTGTCATGGTTCTAGTTATACTTGCCAAAATCCATAGAAATTTTCATCACTTCACAACATTTTAGTTTTTAAAAATAACCTGACAGTAACAATACTGAATAAAGGATCTTGTCTCCTGAATCAAAGAAGCATATTGTTGACTAACAATGGAAAATGTATATAGATCTATTTATATATCTTATCTTTTTCCCATTGTTAATCAACTTTCTTAGATCTAGTCTAATTTCTATGCAGTGTACTGCTGCTCATCTACAAATATGGATATTTTATGATGTGTCTGTTCCTGCCTGCTATGGGGTGATTCCAGCAGGAAAGAGCAGACTCCCAAGCAGGGTAGCCTCATTCAGAGCTGTCATTTATGACTTATAATATATAGTACACTAATAACTTTGTGACACCGTTATTCCCTTTCTTAGCTTCTCAAAGGACACCTGGCTTAACTGAATGACTAGCTGATTTTGTCACACTGTAGGTCATCCCGACCCTTAGAAACAGAATTGAAGAGAGGAGGGAGCACCATGCAATTGTCACACCATTACTACCAGCCCTAAAAATGCAATGAAGTTCAGAGATGCAAAAGAGACTGCTGGGAAAGTTGGCTGCTTTCTTAGATCTGACAAGGATAATTCCAGAGCGTACACCTTCGAGTAATAAGGCTTCAAATTGGCAGCATTTAGACGCATGTTTATTATTGACAGAGTTTTCTGTAGGCTACACTAAAGGCTCTCAGGAGTTAACACTATAGGCCACAGTCTAGAAGATAAAATAACACTCATTTATGTATTTTAGTGAGATGTGCATCAATGAGGAAAAATAGAGGTAGGTAGGGAGACCATCTTTGCATTTTAAAGATTCTGAATAATCATCACATGTCTCTTATTGTTACCATTAGACTATTTTCCATTTATTTAGCATTTTCAAATCCAAACACTATACCACAGGGTTTCTTTTGTTGACTTTACATCTTCTCTTTTTGTAAATGAGTGGGGTCTGCCACCTTAATTACAGAGAGTGATATTTCTTCTCTCTTTTCATTTAAATTCTGTTTAAGCCAAGCATAAGGTACTACTTCCATTTAAACAAATTAGGTTAATGGAGTTTTGATAACTCAGCCACTTTTATTCAAAGTAGGCCTAAATTAGACATATGTGCTGCCAACTCAGAAAGGAGTTTTATTTGGAAATTATGGCTTTGGACAGATAAGATTTTTTTTCCAACTCACTTAATGCTTGCTTTTGACTTGTAATCACTTGTTTTACACAATTTTTAATATAAAACTTGGACTATGGTTAAGTTTTGTCCAGATAAGGAACGACAGAGAACAATTATTTATAAGAGCTCTGCCCCCAGTATGGAGTCTTCATTATCATTTCAAAGCATATACCAGAAAGAGTTGGGGTTTGCAACCCAAACAGTAATTCCCACTCTACCATATGAACAAGTAAGCAAGGACCACCAGGAATTCCAAAACATGCTTGTGTGGCAGGGTGCAAAAGTCCTATTTGTTTTTTGTTTTTTGTTTTGTTTTGTTTTTAAAGAGAGAGGGACAGTGAGAGAAAGAGAGAGAGAGAGAGACAGAAAGAATCAATTTTTATTTAGTTTTTCATGTGGCCTTCGTTCCTCTGACACTTAGTTGTGTATGTGGTGCTGGGGTTTGAACCTGCATACTTGCACATGCTGGGCAAGCGCCATAACCACTGTCACCACTCCAGCCCCAGTTCTGTTTGTTTTCATGCAGAAATACAGCTACTTAGTTTACCTTTCTCCTCTTGTTGCATTAGATGGATGGACTATAAACATTTGCATTCTTGTCTAAGGAACATTTGAATATTAAACCTTCCATGGTTTTGAGAAAGGGAGACAACTCCTGCAGCTGATTCTGGTTCTAAGGTTTATAGACCATCAAAGTCTACTAAGATAGAAAATAAAGAGGAAAAAAAAACACACTTTAGAAAGTGAAGGGATAGAGACAAGAAGGAAGAGTCCCTGGCAGGTGAGTTTCAACAGCAAGCCGCCTGACTCCTGGGGCCCATTCTAAGAAGTTAGCCAGAGAGAGAGGACCAGTTGCTGCCCAAGAGAGACCAGTGAGGAGGATGAAAGAGGAGTTCCTTCTTACAGCCCTACTAAGATGCCTGATTGAGAAGGGAGAGCAGCTTTCACCACCAAACCACCCAAACAACTCAGTCCACGTAAGCCAGAACTGCCCTTACCTGCTGTAACAAATTGTCACAAATATGGTGACTTAAAACAAGAGGAACTGATTTTCTGGATGTCAGGAGTCTGAAATAGGTACTATTGGACTATGAAGCAATAATAGGAATCCATTTCTTGCCTTCTCTAGCTTCTAGAGGCTGTCATTCCTTGCCTCATGTCCCCAAATTACATCATGTTTCTATCCTTGTTTCTGTCATCACATTGCCATTCACCTTTGACCACTGACCCTCCCTGGTACAAAGATCTTTGTGATTACATTTAAGACTCACCTGCATAATTCAGGATAATCTCTTTATCAAAAGATCCAATTCTTTTGTCATATAAAGCAATATTTGCATGTCCCAGGGATTAGGATGCTCACATCTTTGGAAGGCCGTTATTTAGTATCTGACACACCTATATGATTGATTCATTCTCTAATGCATGAAAAACCACACACTCTCTTACACACTTCCTCACCCAGCCATAGCTCACCTAAAGTGATGTCCATTTGTGTCAAAAGCCTTTGAGTTCCTCAAATATCCCTCACCCTTGTAGCCACCCTAAATATACACAGTGCTGTAGGATGTTCAAAACCCTGAAACACAGAAGACTGGGAAATATATTGAGCAGAAGAGGGGATGCTATACCCATGTATTTGGCAGGGAACAAAGAACACAGAATAGGAAAGCTTAAGATCCCTGAGCAGGGGACAATATTAAGTGACCCCACCAATTTAATAGCATTGACCTCTTGAAAAAAGTCAACTTCAACCAAAGAAAGCTAGCAACATAGGAATAATTCCCAAAGATGAAACCAATTTTGAGTGGCAGTAAAATTATGAGAAACATTATGGCATGTGCAGTTCCAGGATTTCAATGACATACTAGATTTTATTTGATTTAAATACCTGAAATTTATTTAACTGGAAAAATGCATTTTCTCCGGAATGAGGAAAATCATTCTTTTCCTACAGTTGGTTGTAGTAGAAACTAAACAATTTAATGCACACCAAGTCTAGTTCATAGCATTGTTGCCTGTTAGATTTGGTTGGCCCAGCAGTAGTGTGAAGTTATTCGCAGATTCCCATGGTTCTGGAATCCCTTTCCAGTCAGCAGAGCAGTGCTTTGTTCCTAACCTTGGAGAGGTGTAAATCTGCAGCACAAGCGAGCTAACATTCCAGTAATACCACACCCTCTGAAAAGCCAACACTGGAGAAAGATGTGGGAAAGGTTATGTTTGAAGACAATACACAGCACAGGCATCTTACAGTAAATTTTATTAGGTTTTTAAAGAGAATTATAGATGATAATGGATCCATGAAATAATAGATGGTCCCAGAGGAACTACAAAGCTGCGATGCACAGCTTTGTAGTGAAGGGTTCCACTAATGCCATAAACACTGAAAGGGTAGGTCTGGCGGTTTATGAATAGCCAATGTACTCAGAGAAGAAATTCAGCTTCATATCAAAGTTGATATAATCTACTGATATTTAATTCTTAATAATGATTTTTATTGATTTCCATATTTTAGTAGTGCTCTGTATTTTAGGAGTAAATGCCTTAGAACCTCAGAGATACTATTAGGGAAAGAAAAGTATTTTTTCTTATGAGTAGACATTATGATAGCTTTTCCTTCATTCATTCATTGAGTCATTCATTAAATAAATATTTTTTGAGGATCTGCTCTCATGATCAATGTTGCAGGGATATAAATAATGGTATTCCCTTAATCACTTATGGGATTAATGGCTTACAAGGGCTTTCCCAAGTATTATTCTACTTAACAGTTATAAATATCCTGTGAGGTGGATATTCTTATACCACCATTCTTTCCTCTCCCATACAGCAATGGGAGGGGAAAACAAAAGGCCCACATGATTGTATCTTCCCAAATGTCACATAGTCCTGGAGAACAGGTAGAGCTATAACTTAATCTCAGTTCTTTTGTCTTGAAAGCCACCACTCCACATGACATGATTTTCTACCTGCCTTTTGAGAGCTTGTCTCCAAGGGGTTTTCTGCACACATAACTGTAATACATAACTACAATAAATAGTATTACACTATCTCCAGAAGGAGCAAGGATCAGCCCAGGCTCCTGGTTACTGAATATAGTTTTCTAGAGAATTACCCCTTTCCTATGCTTCTCCTTAGACAGAAACTTCACTACCTTTTCAACATTCATCTGAAGTTTTATCTCTCGATTAACAGGCACTTTTCACAGTGAAGCACAGCTTTTAATGAGTTCACAGAACTTACTGCCTATATTATAAGGAGTTCTACAGGCAGGGCATGACTCACCTTCCAGCAAGAAAATTCACTCCTCCACAGCAGCTTTGCATCAGATGATTTGGATCGCACCTTGGCAATGTTGAAAATGCCTTTGGATTGTACTTTTGTGGGCTTTTGTGAGTAATCGAAATTCAAATGTTAAATCCTTGGGTGGTCAGGTTTTACAGTGCATGGAAAGTGCTGCAGAAGTTGAAAAAAATAGAAACTAGCTGATGGAGGGAAAGAGAGGAAGGCTTCATAAAGAAACCAGCCTTAGAGCTGAGCATTGGTGTTTGAGTCTGCATTCAGTGGGAGATGGCTACACAGAGACTTTAGAGGAGGAAGTCTATGAGCAGAGGCATGAATATAGGGATGGGTTGGGACTGTTCTGGATCCACTAAATACCCTGTGGAAAAGTAGAGCAGGAGTTAAGTTAAAGAGGAAGGGGAGCTGGATTTTACTGCATTCACTAGCAATGAAATTACTGGTCTTAGACCAGACCAGAGTAATGATATTTCTTTCAGAAATGTACTCAAGGAAGGCAGAAAGGCAAAAAGAATGTAACTACCCACCTGAGGGCTTTCTCAATCTTTCTCACTACCAAGTATAGAGACAAAATAGCAGAATCTCACACCCTGGTTCCGCTTGCACTAGGACACAGGTAGGTGACCCAGTCCTGACGGTAGTCTGAGAAAGTCATTCCCCCTTGATAAAAAAGAAGAGGAGGAATTCTTCCCCTTGCTTCCTGCTATTAAATGCTCTCCTACGAAGACCCAAAGCTTCAAGCTGCCACAGCTATTTTGTGACCATGAGGATAAGATCAAGAGAGTCACAGGAAGCCAGTTCAGAGCCTTGGCATTGCAGAACTATTAAAGCAGTCATGGAAACATCTACCTACAATTTTCTTGATATTGAAGGAAAATTAAGTCACTGCAATTTAAGCTACTTTTACTTTGTTTTTTCTGTTAATCTTAGACAAAAAGAGCCTGATGACAGAGGTTACCTCAATAACATTGAAGAGAGGAAATAACTTCTTTTTTTTTAAAGAGAGAATCAATTTTTTTTATTTTTTCATGTGGCTTTCGTTGCTCCAACACTTCATTGTGTACGTGGTGCTGGGGTTCGAACCTGCATCCTCGTGCATGCCAGGCAAGCACCATAGCCACCAAGTCACCGCTCCAGCCCCAAGAGGTAATAATTTCTAGAAGAATCCCAATGGATCAGGAAGTAATGGGATGTATGCAAGATAAATACATGAGAAAAAATAAATAGAATACCATGGATGGAATGGCTCAACTGTGCCTAAATTCCCTCAGAGTATAACCAGGAATCATCAGCTCATAGGAGGTGAATTTTGTTTTTATCTTGGCAAGCGAAATAAGTACATGCAAGCGTGTAGGTAAGGAGACATAGGAGAAACCAAGTCTCACCCAGAATGTTGGTCCAGGTGGCAATCCTGGAAAATTATTGTTATGAAGAAAGTTATAATTCAATCAGTTGTACTTTGCTTGCCTGAATCACACAATTGTCCTCAAATGGGAGTCTGTGGCCAGGAGGATGGTCTAAGGAGAGGACCTTGGTTCTGGAGACTGGGAAAATCCAGGTCCAAAGTTGAAGAGGTTGACCTCAACAAGGAACTACCATCTTTTAGGCATTTTGTGGGGTTTAGGGGAGATAACTGTCCTACTCTGATACACAAGTCAGTTCTCTGAAACCTCAACAAAATAAAGGCAGAGAATGAGAAAAATGGCCCATAATCTTTGGGTCTGTTATTAAAGAATGATGATTTCAGTAACAGAATTCTGGTAGGAATGACAGGTTAAGAAGTTAAATTCAGTTTGGGTTTTATCAAGTGTTAGGGACAATATGTAGATCTCCATCCAGAAGGTGAGTGGAAACAGATCTGGAGCTCATAGAGAAAGAGATTAAAGAGACCCATTTTATTGGAGTCTGTGAAATTGGTCAGATTGCCATGAAAGCCAAGCATGGTTGAATATGCCTGTAATCCCAGAGACTCTGGAGGTTGAAGCAGGATTATTGGAAGTTTGAGGACAGCCTGAGCAATTTAGGCCCCAAACAATTTAATGAGACCCTGTCTCAAAGTAAAAAAAAAAGAAAAGAAAAGAAAAAAAAGAGATAAAGAAAGATCCCCAGTGCAAGGGTAAAAAAAAAAAAAAAAAAAAAAAAAAAAAAAAAAAAAAAAAAAAAAGAAAAAAGAAAAGAAAAAAAAGAGATAAAGAAAGATCCCCAGTGCAAGGGTAAAAAAAAAAAAAAAAGATTACCATGAGAACTAGACAGAAATCCTAGATAGAGGAGCACTCACCTTTGGGAACATCTGAAAGTCTACCATGTATTGAGCACACCCTTAAGGGGGTTACACATGCATCACATTTAACCTCACAACAATACAATAAGAAAAAAAAATGGCAAATTCCATTTATAAGAGAATAGTGATTCAATTTACACATTGTTCTCAAGGCACAAGGGATAATACAACCAGAATTTAAATGTCAGTCATAAACCATATTTTATAATTTAGTCTTTCAAATATATGTGTTAAAGCACTTAGTTTTCACATTGCTGGTTGGACTGCAAACTGGTAGAGCCATTCTGGAAAGCAGTGTGGAGACTCCTCAAAAAATTAGGGCAGGAACTGCCTTATGATCCAGCTATCCCACTCCTGGGTATTTTCCCAAAAGAGCTAGAATCAGCATATTATAGAGATACAGCTTCATCGATGTTTATAGGAGCTCAATTTACTATAGCTAAATTATGGAACCAACCCAGATGCTCCTCACTTGACGAGTAGATTCAAAAACTTT
>PVKS010026825.1:0-28203 GCA_004027875.1 Aplodontia rufa
TATATATATATATATATACATATATACATTTACATCATTATTATAGTCTGGCTGATTTATATTAACATGTAACAGCAGAGATCCTGTAGCCAGGTACACACAAAAAACTTATACTAGAAATCTTTGGTCTTTCAAAGTACTAATTCAAGAATAATTCCAAAGCGTGGAGGATCCCAGTATTCTGATGTTCCCTCATATATATGTGAAGTCTTTCAATTGTGGTTTACAAATTTTATATTTTTGTGGTAAATATTTTTTACATGTAATTTTAGGGTAGAACCTCAATATTTAGAACAGAAAAATAGGATGAACAGGATTGCTATTAAAGAAAGCAAGTAGCCCAATTTGCTCCGTGTTAATGTTGATTTTGTCCCCGTGATGCACTCTGATGTATAATTATGCAATCCTAGGGATCCATGGCACATGATTTGCATATCAGTGGTTTAAGTGAGATCTAATTTTGATTTTGTGTTCTCAGTTTCCCTCTTTTCTTTAACTTTTCTGCCAGATCCATATCCTCTTGAATCCAGAAGTCACTAAAACTCCTGTTTTTTTTCTTTGTATGAAGAGACTCACACTTTTATACAACTAAGTTATTAATCTTGACCACTTGGGATAGAGTTTTTCTAAAGTACATTGTATATTTGCTAATGCCCTAAAATAGTACACTGAATGGATTTTGATTTTTCTTGGCTTAAAATCATCAGTTTGAAAATGATAATATATGCTGTGATTCTGGATAGTTAATATAATACAGTAGAAAGCATAAGGCCTAGGGAGTCCCTAGCATACCCATTTAGTAATCTGTGTGACTTAGCAAATAACCTGTCACTTTTTAAAAATTCACAATATTGGAGTGATACCTAATTTGCAGAGATGAGCACACAGACTTGTTTAGAATAATGTATTCCACTTAGTAAATACCAAATACTCTGGGAAGGGGTTGGGGAGAGGACAGTTGGTAAAGATTGCTTGCTGTCCACCCAAATCCATCCTCCTCATTAAGAGTCAGAGTTCCTGGTGAGGATTTACCTTCATCTCTTCAGGGCTTTAAGTAGCATTGTACCACGTATTCCACCTATTTTTAGCTAGCACCAATGCAAAAAAGTTGACCCATTTTTGTGGCAGGCCCACGTGGTTTTCGGTCTTTGTTGCTTGGGTGTTGTGGAACTCTGTGAAGTAACACAGAGAGGAAGGTGATGTAGGAGAAGGATCACCTGTTTTCCAACCCAGTATCCTGCAGAGTACTGCAGGGTACTCCTCTCACACGAACCATTGCAATAAGCAAGGATTGCCTAGGTACCTTCTTGACCTTGTGACTTCAGAGGTCTGATGGGATCTTGGAGGCTCGTGTTACATAATCACTCATGTCCCATGGTCAGGAGTCTGGTCTGTGCTAAACTAGGGCCTTCTTTGGCAACAGAGAGCAGTTTTCTGCCACATAAGACTCTCCCTTGCTGTAAGCTGCTGTGCATTTGTCACAGGACCCTTTTGTCAGCAGGCCCAGCATCCAATCACCTCTAGCACCAATAGAGCTGCTGAACTTTGCAAGATTAGTGATGGGGCCGGGCCATCTGTGAGGCAGTTAGAAGCCTAATTCTTGACTCCATGCTTGCAGTCTCCTTCTTGGGACCATTTCTAGACATCAGCTGTCATAGTGTAGCTTCTTTGGAAAAACAGTCCAAGGCACATGGTGTCCTTATTTTATTACTAATAAATAGAAAAATTATATATATATACATATATATATATGTATATATTTACATGCACACCCATTTGGTGTAAACATGATATGTATTGATGTTTTGATATGTGGATACATTGTGGAATGACTAAATCAAGCTAATTAGCATAGTTATCACCTCACACACTAGTCTTTTCTTTCTCATGAGGTTATTTTAAATCTATTATTCTCCTGGAGGTTTTTAAGTATTCAGTACATTGGTAGTAATTTTAGTCACCATATTGTACAATAGATTCTTTAAACTTATTCCTCCTAACTGAAATTTGTTCTTTGACTGTTATCTCCCAATTCTCTCCCTGCCCCCAGCCCTGGTAACCATTTTGAAACCATTTCTCTCCCAGCTTCTATGAGCTTGACCTTTTAAGGTTCCATACAGAATTCAGATCATGCCAAATTTGTCTTTCTGTGCCTAGTTTATATTACTTCACTAAATGTCTTCCTGGTTTATTCATGTTGTCACAAACGACAGAACTGTCTCTTTTTTGAAACTGAAGACTGTAGCATTGTGTAATGTTTTCTGTATCTGGCCATTTACAGTGGGGACTTAGATTGATCGCATGCATTGGGTATTGTGAATAACAGTGCAGTGGACCTAGGAGTTCAGATGTCTCTTCAACACTTTGGTTACATTTCCTTTTGCATAAGTCCTTACGTTAAGATGATTCAATTTATGATGTTTAGATTTTAAGATGTCACAAAATGATATGCATTCAGTAGAAAGCATACTTCAAATTTTGAATTCCCAGACCAGAAATATGTGTTACAATACTCTGTCTCAATGCTGGGGTGTGCCAGTGAGCTACCATTCCCAGTTATCCCTTTAATCACAAAGAAAAGCAAGTGATAATCTATAGAACTATGTGGCTAAGCTGTGATGTTGGTAGGTTGGCATTCAAAGCTTTTTGTCCTTATGACATTTTTAACTTATGATGGATTGGTCAGGATGCAACTTCCTGTTAGTCAAGGAATATTAGTATGCTCCGAAGGAGAATGGCCAGGTCAGATGGGGGTTCTATTTGTAATTTTTTTTAGGAGCCTCCAACTATTTTCCACAATGGTTAGTTTACATTCCCAACAGCAGCATACAGAGTTTCTGTTTTCTGTCCATCCACGCTATGCTTGTTGTCTCTTGTCTTCTTGATAATATTCATCCTAACAGGTGTGAGATGACATTTCATTGTGATTTTAGTTAGCATTTCCCTTATTATTAGGGACATTGAGACATCTTCTTTAGAGAGATGACTTTTTAGCTCCTTTGTCCATTTTTTGAGAGATATTCATTTTCTTACTATTGAGTGGTTGGAGTGCCTTATATGTATTGTATTAATCTCTCAACAGATGTATGGCTCAAAAATACTTTCTCCCACTCCATAAATTCTCTCTTCATGCTGATGACTGATCCTTTTGCTCTGCATGAGAATTTTAGCTTGATGTAATCTGATTTGTCTTTGCTTTTATTAGCTGCTTTTAGGGTCATATCCAAACCAATGTTTGCCCAGACTAACGTCCAGAAATTTTTCCCCTTATTTTCCTCTTACTTTTAAGCTTTAATCCATTGTGAGCTGATTATTGTATATAGGATAAAGATCCAATTTCATTCTTTTGCATGTAGATGTCTCATTTTCCCTCACCAATTATTGAAGAGACTACCCTTTCCTTTCCCCATTGTGTTCCCTTAGTACCTTTGCTTAAGATCAGTTGGCCATAAACGGGCAGATTTGTTTCTTGTCTCTTCTGTTCTGTTGGTACACATGCCTGTTTTTTTGCCAGTACTATGTTATTTTGATCGCCATCACTTTGTAGACAGTGTTACAAGACATTTATTTTGGAAAGCAACCACAGAAAGTGGAGTTTGGTGTCTGGGAAGAATGAAACTGGTAGGTACGGAAAGTCTGTTCACAGGTCATTCTCAAACTTCTCACTGTACTGAGACGAGGGAAGGTTTTACACACTGATCAAGTACAGCCTACAGGAGTGTTAAATCCAGATTTGCTTAAGCACAAGAATAGCCAGGTGGGCTTCTTTTGACACCTGGTATAGTAATGCCAGAGAAGTCTTGGGCAGAGAGATGCAGCCTGGGTAAGGGACTTCTAAGTGAAATCTGCGTGCACCCAATCACTGCATCACTACTAAAGTCAGGAAATAAAAATAAATACCTGCTGTGGTGCCATGTCACAGAATAAAGTGGCTGCAGCCAGTGGTGCTTCTTCAGTAATAAGAATGAAATCATTGCTATTTCTTTTCTACTTTTTGTTACCTTTTTACTATTAGCCATTACTGTTCACCGTTATTCATGTGTTTTGCATGGCATTATTTCAAACTCTAGCGTTCTCTGTCCTCTGAGTTTGAAAGCCAATTGCAAAGTTGATTAGGACTGTCCATAAATTCAGAGTAAATAGGCCCTGCATGAAAGCCCAAAATGCTTTAAAAAGCAATGATATGACTCTTGATATGCCAATTTGGTCTACAAAATGGCCATTTATTGCCCCTTTATTTTTCACTCTTATTTATATTCTGGTCAGGTGAAATGATCAGAGATCTAAGTTATAAACAACAAGAGCTATTATTATGATCTCACAAAAAAACTAATTACCATTATTATTATTATTTTGTAATGCAGTTAAAATTAACAATTTGTTCATTACAGCATTTTGTAAGCATTAAAGATTTATTTTGCTGCTTAATGGCATATATCTAGCACACATACATGAAATTAGTGTTAAATTAGTACAAATTAGGACCAACTCAATTTCGTTCTGGTTCATTAAATTTTTAAAAATTTAAGAACTGTTAAATCATACATAAAAAATAATGTAATATAAGCAAAACTTCCCATATGCAATTCCCAATATATATTTCCCGTAAAGAAGGATATTTCTTTGGAAAAATGAAGCATGTAAATCAAATATCTACTTCCTCCAAAATGTTTCACACAAAAGTAATAAAGACAAAAATAATAATGGGGGAAAAACAAATTCCACTTCAAATGGCTTTTATCTTTGGTGTAGGCTCTAATAGTTCAAATTAAGCAAAGACTAAAATACAAATATTAGTTTTGGTGCAGGCTACATCTCCAGGGTCCCCGAAGTGTTTAGCGAACAGTCCGCACATTTCCTTTCCTTTCTGTTCGGACAGCACATTGTTGCCAACTTTTCTTTGATTCTCACATCTGGAATCACTAAGCCACACAGCTGGGAAGAGCCGCCAGTGATATTTTGTTTTCCTGACTAAGAATCAGAACCTCGACCTCACCAAAGAGTAATTACTGGGCAAGTTAACGATGAAGTCCCAAAGAGTGAGGACAACACCAAGGCGCAGGTACTGGCAATCATGGGATTTGGAAGTGCCTTGTTGCCACACTTCTCTGACGTTTATGGGATGCTGTTGAAGACGTCACGCTACCTGTGCCAAACCTCCTGGGTCTCCTGTCTGCTCACACACAAACTAAGCCTGCCCATCCCCCTCAGGGTCACGCAGGAGGTGAGAGAAGACCATGACCCACTCTCTCACAAGCAGTGCACCCCAAGAGCACAGTGACATGCAGTGGAGGAATCACTTCTGTCTCTAGAGAAGAGAGTGAGGAGGAAGATGGAGACTCTGCATGTCCAACCGATGAGAGAAGTCTAAGAAAGGCGGGAGAAAAATAAAATGACAAAATTTTGTTTTAATATTTCAGAGCTTCCCTTAAAAGTACTCATGTAAAGAAATACTTTAATGATAAGCATGAGGGAGTAAATTGCTCAAAGAGCCTTTCCTTGGATATCATTTGAGAAGTGCAGGAGAGCAAATTGATACAAAAACTTTGGGAAAATGTTTGTGGATGCTCATGAAAACTAAACATATGTATGGTCCAACAATTCTACTCGTCCATGTACCCAATAGAAATGCACACTAAATTCTACCCAGAAATATGTACACTAGTTCCTGGACCACAAAAACTCCAGACTGTGATAACCCAGACATCCATCAACAATAGAATGGATCATATAACCCATTCTATATATAATATATATAATATATAATGGATATATATATCATATATATGTATATATAATGTGTATATTTATGATGTATAATCTTAGAATGCAATTTTCAGAGCCATAAAAAGAACAGAATATTGTTACATACAAAATTACAGATAAATTCACAGGCATGGTGTTAAGTGAAAGAAGTCAGACTCAAGGGAGCATATCTGATTTCATTTACATAAAATTCAAAAGTAGGCTAAGCTAATCTATCATGATCAGAAGTCAGATGGTTGTTACCCTGGGGTGAAGATACTGACTGGTAAGAAATATAGGAAAGCTGTGAGATGCTTGAAATGTCACCCGTCTTCATCTTGGTGTTGATACATGAAGATACATGTCTATACTAAAATTCCTCAGGACTTACACATATTTGTGTCCAATTGTAAGATATTTCTCATTCCAAAAGAAAAATCGCAATGGGAAATTCTAATAATGTGTAAACCAAGTATGAAATTGTTATTGAAATTAAAGACACAACAAACTACTATCTTATTTGAAGGAAGTTCTACTCTGAGAAGAATTCTTAAATTAGTCACATAAAACCTTCTTGGCCCAGCCATTTAAATGAGTGAAATCACATCAAGCAGTCAATTTAGATCAACATGGTCTTTAGTTTTTGGAACGCCTTTTTAGAAACTGTCTTTCTAGCTTATAGGATATTGCTGTGAAGATTTGTAAGGGGTCAGATATTTGTTCTTTGAAGGTATATTACGTTTTTAATGAATATAAACTATTTATAACTGCTCTGGGATATAAAGGGTCTGCAATGTGACTAATGACATTTTTATTTTTGTTCAATAGTCAGCTAGGTTGGCCAAAATAAGGAGAGTAATCATGTTGTCTGGCTCCAAAAATATTCCTGAGGCTGATTCCAAAGAAAGATTCCTAAAATATGTTGATCTTTATTAGCATCAATGAGTAGAGGTTTACAGCTCACCAAAGCCTGACAGGTTTGTACAGTCAGGAAAAAACAAAATAAAATAAAACTTGGCTCTTGGAACCCAAACAAGTCCAAATCCAGAAAACTACGCAACTTTATATTTGTTTCAGCAATTCCAACAGGAATTTGCCTTTGGATAAGCTTATTCTCAGGAATTATCACCACCTTAATTTACTGTAGGGTAGAAAAATAACCTGAGGAGTCTCATCTCTAGTCTGGAAAGGTCTCATCTTTCTTCTCAGACCAACCTCCTCTCTGCTTGAGGAGAGCTGTGGTTTTGGCGGGGACGTTGAAGTCAATTTTCCTCCAGTTTTCAAGTCATCCGTTTTGTTTAATCAACAAAATGTGTGCTCCTTCCTCGTACCTTGTTCACATCTATCTAGCCATGTTCACTCTTCTGTTTGAAAAAGCACTGAGCCAGCTGACCAGGTCATCCGTTTGACTACCTCCCTGTGGAGGAATGTTGGAAAAGTTGTCTGATCTCATCCAATCTCGACTTCCCTGTTTGTGGACGATGATGATATAATGCCTACCTTTCCAGGTTGTGGGGAAGTGTTTAAGAAGCATTTTTGGCCAAGGATCAGAGGAGATTCCTTTCTCTTTGCTGGGCCTTACGTTGATTAACTTGCCCATTTTACAAGCATGGAGGGAAATTTTTTAGAACTCCAAGATGAGCCAAAAGAATTTTCTATAAGACCTTTTAGTTTCTGCCGTAGATGATATTAAATATTATTGATTCTCAGCCATCTTTTTGTTGAGAGACTTCTTTTGAATTTTCTAAAAATTATGAAAGCAATAAAGGGCACATGTGGCATAAGTAACTCTGAGCTCTTTTCCCCAAGGAATAGATGACTCACTTCCTTCCTTTACACTTGAGTGAATGACACAGGTGGCATCAGTCCCATCTCTTATTTCATATGTGGGGCTTGAAGTTAGTGTTTCTCTTTTCTGACAGAAGTTTAACAAAATATCAGCATTTAAATTTATCTTGAGCTCCACACAGTGACACATGTCTATAATCCCAGGGGCTTGAGAGGCTGAGACAGGAGGATCTCAAGTTCAAAGCCAGCCTCAGAAACTTAACAAGGCTCTAAGCAACTCAGCAAGACCCTATCTCAGAAAGTAAAAGGGGGTTGTATAAGACTCAGTAGATAAGCACCCAGTACCAAAATAAATAAATAAGTAAATAAATAAATACATAATCTTGACAGAACAATATATGAATATTTTGATATTTCATACTTTGCATAATATACAAAAAGCATTTCTATAAATTGAGAATATATGGATGCAGTGTTCTTAAAATTCTCACATTTGGGGACTGGAGCAGTGGCTCAGTGTTTGCAGTGTTAGCCTGGCATGCTCGACTATGCAGGTTTAAACCTCAGCTTCACATACACAATAAAATGTCTGAGCAACAAAAGCCATGTGAAGAAGTAAATAAAACTGATTCTGTCTTTCTCTCTTTCACTGTCCCTCTCTCTTAAAAAACAATCTCACATTGTATTTTGGCTTTTTTGGCTCAGCTACACTATTGTAGAGTTTTAGTTTTCTAGACATTAATTTATTTAGGTTATCAACTTAGAGACCACTGTTTATAAATATTATTCTAAGTACTAATAAATATTTGCCTTCTTGTTTTCTTAACTTCCAAATCTATGATCTTTCTTGCTTTTATTAGCTTCTTATGTGGTGTTAGATAAAATTGTTTTATTTTTATTTTTATTTTTTTGTTCTAAATTAACACTACTCACAGACTGAAGTTTGTAATGTTCACCTCAGCTTTTCAAAACCAAAGGCAATACTCCGGTTGATCATAAACGTCAAACCAAAATGCAATATGCTACTTCTGAGGCATGCTGTCTTCCTTCCTAGAAGTGCACAATAAATTTAGCACTTCTTATTTTTATAGCCTCTCATGAGAACTAAAAGATTTAGCTGGTTTAATTAAAATGGCATACATTCAATTGCTAAATCTGATGCTAGAATTATGCAGTTTTTTATTATATCCATAGCAGTGATCTGCTATGATAGCACCAATTAAAGTAATACTAGTGTTTTGGTTCCCTTGCCTGAGTTTAGTTTTTGTATTGCTATGAAAAACAAGGGCAATAAAACTCTAGACTGAGCACGTTGGTCCACTAAAAGTAGTTATTGGTGTACATACAGGCATGGTAATATTGGTAAAGGAAAGTGTGTGAATAGGTACTTCTAAAGGTAGCATCTGGGCATTGCAACTTCTGCAGCCAAACTTATCCATTGGTAAAGCTGGGACGTTGCACACAAGATTAGCCCATAAACTTGAAGGTCTATTTTTCTCTGCTTTTTGGTATTTGTTCTCTAGCTATTACTTATTTTTTCCTGCATGAACTTGAAAATTGAAAGCCAAATACTCAAATTGAAAATACATGAATACTGAAAATTCAGTTGTACAATTCATCACTGCAGTGCTGAATGTTCATCTGCAACATTTCACATCTTCACTTTGAGCAAGTGTGTCTTGCTGGAACGTCCAGCTGCCTACATCCATGAATGTCAGAGTAAGTGCTTTGTGACATTAGGGCCAAAGGGCTGGGGAGGGGGAGTTTATGATTCCTCCACACTGGGGTGGAGTCCATTCTTTCCCACAGGAAGTGAACAAGGCTGCTAGCACTTATTCTAGTTGAATGGTCTTGCAGAAATTACGGTATGCTTTAATTACTAAAGAGTCACTTAAACTTATGCAGAAGCATGAGCTATCTTTTTGCTTTGCATACTTCACATTTTTTGGCTCCCAAAATGGCTCCCATCAAGCCTTTCTTTCTTTATACAATAGTCCAAATGACCCCTCTCTGAAATGTAAAAACAATTTTTTGAAACTTTTATCGCTCAAAATTCCAGTGAATATTATATTGAACATTTTTGTCATATTAATTGAAATATTTTAAGCAAAATTAGGTATTTCTAAGTATACTCTTTTACCCTTGTTTTGTACTATTTATCTGACATTGATTTAGGAAATATTTTTAAAAATTATAATTAGCATTTGTTCCAATTCACTGATTACTTTCTCTAGTTAATGAAGCAGCTCTCTTCCATAATGATTGTATTGGTTATGACCTAGTTTCTCTTAACAAATAATGTCCAAGCACATGATTTGTTTTACTAGAATATACATTAAAAGTCCCTGGCTGGGGCTGGAGTGGTGGCCTGGCGTTTGCGGCACTTGCCCGGCATGCGCAGGTACAGCGAAGTCTCGAAGTCTCGGAGCAATGAAGGCCACGTGAAAAACTAAATAACATTGATTCTCTCTTTCTCTTTCTCTCTCTCGCTGTACCTCTCTCTTAAAAAACAAACAAACAAACAAAAAGTCCCTGGCTGGACTCCTTGTACAGCCTCCTCCAGGAAGAACTACCAGTACAGATTCAAACTCCTCCAGACTTCTGTTGAAAAGGGTGAGGGGTGAGGAAGGTTGACTTGCTCCCCCTCAAAGTGAAAGCTTCACATGCTAAATTCTAAGCAGAACAGAAAGCCCGGGATGAAACTGAAGAAATTATGTTGCAACTTCAACCTTAGGAAGTAATAGCCTCTGTCAGAAATGATGGGATCATGGGAAGTAAATTAGGAAAAGAAAGGTTGACTGAGGCTTTGGAACTTGGTGTCCCTTTGAGTTCTAATCCAACTAAGACTCAAGAGGGGTATAGTAACTATGTATAAATTGATCATGTTCTAGAAATGCAACTAAGCTGGATCCCACAGACCTTCCAGAAGCCACATGCTATCATATGTGTACAGGAGCAGGGACCTAGAGAACTCAAGGACCTGGAGAACTGGAGAACTGCTTTTTTTTTTTTTTTAGAAAATGGGACAGTGAGAAAGAGAAAGAGAATCAATTAAGAGAATCAATTTTAGTTTTTAGTTTTTCATGTGGTCTTCGCTGGTCAGACACTTTGCTTTGTAGGCGGTGCTGAGGTTTGAACCCACGTCCTTGCTCATGCCAGGCAAGCCTCATAACGGCTGAGCGACCGCTCCAGCCCGAGACCGGATCTTTTGATTCAGGAGATGCAGAGGATGTGAGGCAAGCTCACTGGCTGGTACAGAGTCCAAAGGTTACGTATTTAGATGTTAGACCCTATGTGAATTCTGATGCCTCTGTAGTCATCTGGTAAAAGTTCTCCCCAACTAATGTCTATGCTTCTCCTCAGGGAGGATTCCCTGAATTAATGATGCACCTCCTTCCAGACTTACATTCATTGGAAGATAGCTTCAGATGCTCCTGTCTCTGAATTGTCTCTGATCACCACTCATTTTCTAGTCATCACGAGATCTTAATCAAGTCTCAGCCACATGTTTTAATTCCATCCTAATGAAAATATAAACAAAGACTTGCACAGACCAGGAAACGCCTGTCCTCTTCCTTTTCTCACTGCAAGCATAGAGATGACGCAAGTAGCACTGTCAAAATGAGTTTATGTATTTAAAAGCACTGAATACATTGGTGCAGAATTTTAAGACAGTGCTCCATTGGATCTTTTCCCACTCAAATAAATCCATATGAGTAGCTATATGGAAAATTTACTTGGGCTCTTTCACACAATGTCCAATTACTAGTCAATTTAATCAGATAATTCTAGCAAAAATCCCTTAAGAATGTAATCCAAACTAGGGATCTGATATATGCTCAAAATTATGTATAGGATTACCAGTATTTTATGCAGTTATGATTTTGAAAATTAGAAGCCCTTTAGTTGTCTGGCCACAGGTGACTAAAGAAAATTATTAAAAAAATAGTACTATTCAATAGATAAATCTATGTCACAAAATAATGTTTTTAATAACCTAGGGAAATGGTCAAAACTTATTTGTAGGTACGCAAAACAAGTTACATAATAGTTTACATAATAGTAAGAAGAAATTATATGTAAAATAATACACACACAAATACTGAAAATAAACCAATATTTAATGACTTACAAGAGATATACAAAAGTGTTAACAATATAGATATTCTGGATTTTTTTAAAATGAATTTTATGGCTCTACTGGATTGTATATGTTTCCCATAATGAATATACATTATGTTATACTACAGGAAGAGAACAATTATTAAAAAAGATAAGAATCAACAATGTGAAAACCATTGGTCAAACTGGCCTTAAGAGATTATGTAGGTAAAATACCTGGCTGAGTGAATTTTCCAGTTCTCAGCTAGTTGCTTTGATTACGTAGGCTTAGTTAACCTCATCTGTGAGCATAATCTTCCATAAAGTCCAAACAAAGGTACAGATAGGCATAGAGAAGGTTGCTAATTTTATCATGAGATCAACTATCTGGTTCTTTGAGGCTGGGTGAGTTTGATAATTCAGTATATCAGTTAATTCTGAGCAAGGGGAGATGCTGTTTGCAGTAGTGGCTTTCTGTGTCTTGTGAGTAGTGAATGGTCTCAGGCAGATGTCCAAGAAATCCAGATGTTAAAGATTCAGGGGTATCTCATATCCCTGTAAGAGAGGAGACACAAAAAAGCAATAATAAAAAACAAATGGCTACATGAAAATAGTTATCTGAAGGATAAACTCAAGTCATTTTGGCCTATCATAAAAGATCAAGACTCTAAGTCCTATAGCAGTCATTTATTTTTCAATTTCTCCTTACTTAAATGAAAAAATCAAAATTTCCCAAGATATTAGGCCAAATCATAAAAATAAATACTTGGGCTTTTGCTATGTGTCAGTTACTGCCTCTCAAACAAGTCTAATTTACTTTTCTTTGGGGGCTAGAGCGGTGGCTCAGTGGTTATGGTACTTGCCTGGCATGCCCGAGGATACAAGTTCAAACCCCAGCATCACGTGCACAACAAAGTGTTGAAGCAACGAAAGTCACATGAAAAACTAAATAAATTGATTCTCTCTCTCTGCCTCTCTCTCATTGTCTCTCTCTTTAAAAAATAAAAATTAAAAAAATTTACTTGTTTTGGAAAGCTACACAAAAATCAAAACCTGGTGTGTGGATTTAGGCCTGGTTTTAAGAACTTGTGGTGGAATAATACTTTTCAAGCAAGTCACTCACTTTGACAGAAATGTCTAAGTGTCAAACTCATGCTATTCCATTATCTAAGGAGCAGCAAAAAAATAAAAGAATATTAAAAGGATTTTATTTTTTAGTGCTGGACTGTGAGCACATCTCTGCAAGGTAATAGTCAAGTGTTCCTGGGGAAGTCACCCAAGATGTTTGGAATGAGGACCATGATGTCCTCTTGCTATTCTGTAACATGTGACATGCAGTCAGATAGCTCCCAACTCCTGTGTGCTTAATTCTCATTCTCAAAGTCCTTTTTTCCTTTAATCCATATCACTTGCCAACTTCTAACACAGTGTGTACTGTACTTATTTATTATTTCTTTTACTGTCTCCTCCTTGTAGAATATAAACCCTATAAAGTCAGGATTCTTCCCTATTTTATCAGTAATTTACCAAACAGAACCTGGAACCATACCTAGCTTATACTAGGTGCTCATGAAATATTTTGTAAATGCATGAATGCCTTATAAATACAATACGCTCGAATGAGATTTTTTATAGGTTTATAAATGTAAATCATTATTTAAAGGGCTAACTGCTAAAATAAATTCTGTTATGTGACTTCGCCATTAAGTCAGCTACATACTCAAGGAAGTTTTGTAAACTCTTGCAAAAATTCTAGGCATTCTAATTGTGATCTCATGTATTCTCATCTTCCCTGAGCTGATGCTGAACACTAAGACTCAAAGCAAACCTCCTTAAATTACCTCTTGATTTAAATGATGGTCACACTCTACCCTACTGGGGCTGTGTACGTTCAGAAATTTTTAAAAAGTGTTTTCTTTTATGCAATCGGGAGACTGTTTTTTATATGTAGTGGAATTACTTGTATTTATGAGACATTGATGAATTGTTTGATTTTGCTTTTATTTCCATTGGAAAAACAAAACAATAGGGTCTACTTAGAGTTTTTTAATCTTAATTTTTCTCCTTCTCATTTCAAGAAGGAACCCAAGTCTTTTGTCTCCCTGATCCCTTTCCTTAGGTGCCATCGCATAAAGCAAAATCTGCTTGCTAATAGTTTTTACCCATGATGGTGTGGAATCCTACGCTTACCATAGAGCTTATGCTGGATGTGTCCCAGGGAGTGGGAGCCAGGGTTCCTGTGGAGTGGAGGCAGGACTGGACGGGCTGGAAGGAAAGGTTGAAGATGGTCTAGAGTCTGGTTGCCCATCACAATGACCCTGGCCCTTCTTTGAAATGGATGGGAAGCTATAAGAGATTTTGAGCAGAAGAGTGTTCTGACCTTCATTTTAAGGAAATTCTTTTGTTACGTTGTTAAGAATAATCTGAATGAGGCAAGGAGTCTAACAGGGAGAAGCATTGGAAGATATTGCAAAAATCTTGACAGGAGGCAGAGGTGGCTGAAACCAAAGTAGTGGCTATGGGACTAGTAAGAGTGGTCAACCCTGGGGAAAGCAGCCCTTTTAGTAATGTGTATTACTATTTTTAATTATTTTAATTTAAATCAAATTTATTTTTAGCTGATGCATAAACACACAAAAGCAGTGCATATGTATGGGGAGCCATGTGATTTTTGGATACATGTATACATTGTATAATGTATAAATCCAATTGAACAGCTATCTTCTCAAACATTTATCATTCCTTTATGGTGAAGACATTCAAAATCCTGTCTTCTAGCTTTTTGAAATATATAGTACATAGCTCTTTTTTTTTGATTGGTAAATAATATTCACTTATATTTATGAGATAAAATGTGATGTTTTAATTATATGTACAACGTGGCATGATTAAATCAAGCTGATTATCATGTTCATTACCTTTTTGCCAATGATTTTTACGATGAGACGTTGGGCATTTACTAATGCAGTTATGTTGAAATATAGAATGTATTATTTATGACCACAGTGATATTTGTAAATGAGAATTAGGATTGGGGCATTTTGACCTATTTGAACCCTCTCTTGCCCAGATTCCTGCAGTGTATGTTCCTGAGAATGATAGATTAGGGTATGGTATAGTCTGCAGATGCGGACAGAACAAAACTAGCAATGTCTGGCTCACTTGGGCATTGAACTCACAACCCTGATCTCATTCACTTCTGTCTTCCTCAATTGAGCTAAAGCAAAGCTTGTAGAGAGTTCCGCTAGTCAAACAGAAAGCCATATCCCTCCTGAATTACTAATATAGCTATTTCAAAAAGTCCATTTTTATATGTCCATTTTGACCATCTTTTTTAATTGAAAATTAATTAAAATTTTTGAATTTGTTCACCTTCCCACAAGGGATCAATTTGCCTCCTGGGCATACAATTGTATTTTCTAACAAGCTTCCATGAAGTAAAGAAATATTGTATATTACAGCTCAAACAGTAATAAGATGGTGATAACCACCTCTTGAATAATAATTTTTAAACCCTTCTTCACCCAAGGCACAGGGCTCCTTCACAGGAGAACAGTCACGTGGGGAACATGCCAATTATAAGGCAATTGGTTTGTTTTTCTAGCAGACTTGCTTTATTAGGAGTCCCCTAATGTGTTACATGTTCTGTTACAAAGTGTGACAATTTATGGTGCATTCTGGGGATTTCAGGAAAGGAAAAGATCTTGCAAATTATTATCTGTGACAGAATTATAATTTTACAAATGATTAATCTCAATCATCCGTCGCTTTTTTCTCTTGGGTTAAGCGGGAAAATTATATCCTGCAAAATTAGCTGTCAAAACGTGAGCCTTTGGTTTTGGAGCATTTGTACATCAGGAGAATGGAATGAAGATCTTTATTAATGAGTTGGATTCAATAAATAAAAAGGTTATTGTAGGAGACTTGCTGCTCTGTTGCTACAATATGTCTCTTGATTTCTCGGTCATCAGATAATATTTACCAAATTGAATTAGGACTCAATACGAATATTGCCTGTTGCTAGGGTTACCCTACCATCGAAAATTTCACCTATGCCTCCCTTTCGAACTAGGTACAAATGATAATGCAGGGTACTGTCCATTGTTATAAAAATTATAGTGAAGAGAGGTAACTATTTTGATGACATAATCATTGGGAAAGTTTGAAAATGGGGACAAGTACATACCTCCCTAGACCAGTGTTTAGGTCACAAAACAGCAGTTTGCAATCGAGGTGCTAATTTAAATAAAAAATTGAAAAATGAAGAATCATGTAAACAAATCAAGCAATCTTGAACTCAGCCATTTCACCAAATGTTTCTTTACAGCTTCTATATAATTATCTCTGAATTGTATCATGCTTGTGATGTGCATGCCTTCTACTCTGCCTTATAATGTGCACACATATGTGTCATGTTCCCAATAGCTGGTCTGCAAACTCAATCCCCGAACATAGTAGACACTAGATTAATTTGAAAAAAAGAAAAACAGAAAAACAAACAAACAAACAAACAAAAAACCAGGAAAAGTTGCTGAGTAAAGCAAGAGGTCAAAAATAACAGTGTCTTGTAAATTGGGCTGCATAGATACACAGTCACATGATTAGCACCCAAACAATGCACATCATGATATAGTTTTTAACTTGGAAGAAAGAGTCAGGGCCTGCTATTTTCCAAGCTCACACAATAGAGCAGAAAATGGAGCTTTTGTACAGGCTAATGATGCTCATGGCTGCTTCACAGTTCAAGATGTTGCTACAACCTCTTTCTAACCTCTGACTCAGCCTGACAATCTCTTCGGTTTTGTTAAAAAGGAAGTGTTGTTTGGGTCCTCCATACATCTGCTGATTTTCATCTCATCAGAATTTCCAGAGCTCAGTGTATTTTAAAATTGCTCAAGTAATCTTGAGTGCCTGCCAGAGATGAGGATCCCTGGCAAAGGACTGTTGCTGTCGTTGTTTCTGAAGAGGGGCAGGAAACTGCTGGACTCTACACCCTTTGCTCTTCCCTGCTCTTGTCTGGTCTGGAGCTTAGCTGAATGAGTGGAAGACCCCCCACAAGATACCTTCCTAAAAAAGGGCGTTGATGTAAGGATGCACAAGACAGACACAGAAACGGTCACTATGGGGACCATTCTAGGGGCCATGACCAAGTTCCTTTACTGTCTGGAGCCATGTGTGTGTGAGCTCTCCACTCCTTCTCTACCTCCATCCCTCCCTCCTCCCCTCCTTCTCCCTCTCCCCATCCCTTGTCTTCAAATCTCTCCCCAGATATTCCGGCATCTCATGGCATGACCGTTTAGTCCTCTCCGTTCTTTATTTTATTGCTTCCTATACTTTATATGCTCATTGTTGGGTCTCTGTCGAAGCCTCAGCTCCCTCCCTTTTCTGCTTTTAGCTTCAGTTCCCTTCTGATCCATAATGACTGTGATGACCTGTCTCAACACCTCCTGTTAGCTACTTCACTCCTGAGAAAGGATCTGATTGGCTCAGCTCATCTCTCATGAAAGGCTGCCTCTGATAGGTGGAACATCTTCAGGTCAGGTGCAGCTTCTAATGTGGGTATCTGAAACTGAATGTTGGGAGCCATAGTGGACAAAATTTTCCTTTAGAGGAGCTGTGCACGTGCCAAGTGCATCGTATCTTATAGACTGTTTCAACATCTGCTGTTTTAGTTTATATATGCCTTTAAATACATGATAATCTGATGCATTTTTATGTTGCAAAGAGTATTTAGCCACTTGCTCGACATACTTCCTATGTTCAACGCATGCTTACTGCATTGATGTGTGTATATTCCTTGTCCCTTCTTTCCCATTTGTTCTTTCTCCTTTCTTTCCTCTTTCTCTTAATTCCTCGTTCTATCCCTTCCTCCGTTCTTTTCATAACAGGTAAGGACCTACTATGTTGGAGACTATGCTGGTTCTGTTACTATCAAAATTGAAAGATATATTCACTACCATCAAGATGCTATTTGTATAATGGGGAAAAGATATCTACAAGAGGATGTTACATTAAAAATAGCACATTTGTTCCCCTTAAAATATTTCTTTCCTCTATTTCATATAGCTTACTAATTCCTTATGACCTCAGTCTTTTTGGAAAATTTTCAGAGAGGAAAACATAAGGAGCAGATGTCTCTGCTTCTTCTTTCCTTTTGAAATGCTTACATTCATTGCCAGGATGCTGTATGTGTCCCAGAGGGAAGTTGAGAAAGGGTGTTTCTCTGGAGAAAGGCGAAAAAAGGAAGAGAGTCTCCTGCAGCTGGGGGTCAGCATGTGCACTGTGAGTGGTTTAGGAGAAGTGATGAGCTCACCAAAGCCTCAGTAGCACCCCAGGGAGGTCATGAGTCCCAGGGCAAACCACTGTGTGCTGCTCCCACTGAGACTCAGGTGCACCACAGCGTGGGAAAGGTAGATTCCTTCTATCTGAAGCAGTGATTGGGAATGGGACACTAATCAGTGTCCAGAGAGCTCATTTTACATCTTCTGAGGAATGTAAGATCCTGATACTTCTACACAGTAACAGAAAGGCAGGATTGCCACCGAGGAGCAGTATAGAACTATATACTGACTGAACAAGAGAGGACTTGGAAATGTAGGTGTGCATAAAGGAAAGAGAAGAAAACTAATAACTTTTAAAAGAATCAATAGAGCATCCCTAGTCCAAAAATCTGATATTTGAAATGCTCCCAAATCTGAAACATTTTGAGCATTCACATGCTGCCATAAATGAAAAATTCCATACCATGAAACTTGGTTTCATGAACAAAAACTATCCAAAATATTGCAAAAAATCACTTTCAGGCAATGTGTGTAAGGTGTTTAAGAAACATAAATGAGTTTTGTATTTAGACTTTGGTCCCATCCTTGAAATACTTCATTATGTATAAGCAAATATTTCCCAAACCAAAAACATCTCTTATGGTTTGAATATGAGGTGTCTTACAAAAACTCTTGTGTGAAATAATGCAACAATGTTTAGAGGTGAATGATTAGCTGTAACCTTATTGGTGGATTAATCCTCTCGAATGGATTAATTGTGTAACTGTACGCAAGTGTGAGTGGCTGGAAGAATGAGATCACAGGGGCAGGGGGAACCCTTTTGGGTTTACATTTTGTCCCTGTTGAGCAGAGCTCTCTCGCTTCCTGGATGCCATGAAAGTACAGATTTTTTTTGTCATTCCTTTCTGCCATGATTCTGTGTGTCACCTCAGGCCCAGAGCTATACAGTCGGCACACCATGGACTGAACCTTTGAAACTGTGAGCCAAAACAAATTTTTCCTCCTCTAAGTTGTTCTTGTCAGGTATGATGGTCAGAGCGAAGCAAAGCTAATGCAACATCCAAAATTGAAAACATTTCTGGTCCCAAGCACTTCAGGTAAGATCTACTCAACCTTTGTGTGCAAATATGACCGCAATATATTCAACCAATCCCTAATGGTAATAACGGACCCTGAGTTGGTACAAAGAAGGCTGATTAAGGTTGACCTAGGGAAATTTTTGCTTCTAGTGGTTATTAGCATGAATTTGTGGAGTGTGTCCCTGACATTAAAGGCAAAACTAAAGCTATGGACTAGAAAACATAAACTACAGATGCACACGCTCTGTGGTGACTCTCCTGCTGCCTCCTCACTCTCCTCAGCTAAGATGCCGGGACCCTAGGAGTGTGGGTCACTGTTTAAAAAGAAGGTGCCGCTCGCTTCTCAGTGTTCTGTAAGTGCTGTGCTCCTCTACTTCACCTAACCTCTTGAAATCTCATTCAGTTCCTGTTTAGTCCGCTAGTTCACTGTTGTGACAAAATGACCCCACAAGAACCATTTTAGAAGAGGAAAGTTTGTTGTAGGAACTCACAATCTCAGAGATCTCAAGGCATAGAAGGCTGGTTCCTTTCCCTGGGGCTTGAGGGGAGGCAGAGCATCACGGCAGAAGAGTGTGGTCGAGGGAAGCAGCTCACATGATGATCAGGAAACCGAGAGAGAGACTCCACTCGCCAGACACAAAATATATGCCACAAAGAAGGGACCCCAATGACCCACCTCCTCCAGCCAACCCTACCCACCTTCAGTTACCACTCAGTTAATCCCTATCAAAGAATTAATTCGCTGATTGAGTAAGTGAGCTCATAACCCAATCATTTCTCCACTAAGCCTCTTGCACTGTTTCACACATAAACTTTTGGGGAACATCTATTATCCAAACTGTACCGGTTCTCTCTAGAAAAGATTTGGGCAAATTGAACTTGTCCATAGAAAAGTACTTTTTTTTTTTAATTTATGAGCAACCTTACAAGCTTTTAACAAAATAATATAAAATGTGTATATATTCTGGATATTGCATTTATCCCCAGGAGTGCCCCCCCAATTATCCTCCCTTATCTCTCCCTTCCCCTTCCCATTATAACTCTAAAAAAAGTATTAGATTGTGAAGCTTTACATCTTATCTGGATTTAACTCATGCTACTAGACCAACTTTCTCATTGTCCAGGGTCTAGTCCCCACCTCCACAGATGAGTGGAGACAATCGACCCTTAGATCTCTGGGTTAAGCTGATTTTACTCATCATGATCTCTTCCATAACCATCCATTTAAAAAGTACTTTTAAACTTACTATCTCACTATGTCAATATCCACATATGCATGAATATGTAACAACAATTCCCTCCAATATGTAAGACAATGTTGGACAAATTTTTAAAAAAGGAAAAAAATTTTAAAATGTACTTTTAAGGTATAAAAAAATTATTAAAGTCATGTGCCATAAGTAATTTTATTAGTATTCACAATTATACATTTATCAGTGTTTCCCATAATTAACTATCTCAATAATATTTAAAAATCTCTAAGATTTTTTAACATATCAAAAAACATTCTTTGGTTTAATGTGATCTCATTCACATAGCGATATATTTACAAAGGAATATAAGTGATTGAGAACTATGTTAGGTGTTGTGTAAATAGGGGAGAGTAAGAGACCAGGTTCTTAACCTCAAAGAACACTGGAGATTATAATCTGATGTGAGAACCCAGAATTACACCCATTTGCAACTCTGTATGAAATGCTACCAGGGTCAAAAATAAAGTGCTGAAGGGGATTAGAATTTGCTGCCCCAAACTATGTCACTTGGTATGAAAATAATTTTGAGTTGAAGGCAATTAAGTTATTAATTGATACAGAAAGAGCCCTCTGCCTTATCTGCCCAAATTTCCTGTGGAAGAAGGTGAATTTGCATCCCTCTACCTGCCCTGCCAAGAAGAGTGACTTATCACCCAGGATGGTGGCTAGCAGGAGGAGTCTACCTGCACAGTCCCTACTAAAATAGCCCTTCCTTCTTAGTTGGCTCTCTTATATACATTCCACTCACTTCCCTACAATTTATCATCTCTTGAAAGCCTAATCCTTTCCTTTGTTGAAGGGAAAGTTGACTTTTTGTGAACTTCTCTTGTTTGTAAACAGTAACAAAAATTACGTACCTTTTCTTCCCTTGATCTATCCTTTGTTAGTTTAGTTTGCAGGCCCCAGGAATAAATTTGAGAAGGTAGGGGCTATGTTTCCTCCTTAACAGTGTTTTAGGAGAGAATTAGAACAATGACCTATACAGAGTGGGCCCAGGAAATGCTTTATGAGAAATTGAGTGTTGAGCTGACTCCTGAATGATCACCAGGGCCAGTGCGTGCGTGTGTGTGTGTGTGTGTGTGTGTGTGTGAGAGAGAGAGAGAGAGAGAGAGAGAGAATGTGTGTGTGTGTAAGAGAGAAAGGGAACCTTCCAGGTGAAGGTACAGCATGGGTAAATATCTTTGAAGCAAGAAGTTTCCAAATGCCCTAAAAGAACACAAAAGAAGTGTCTGTATTTTTCTGTTCTTTTTCTTTTCTCCTTTGGTACTGGGGCTTGAACCCCAGGGATGCTTTACCACTGACTTATACTTTCCTCAGTACTTGTTATTTTTATTTGGAGACAGACTCTCGCTAAATTGCTGAGGCTGACCTAGAACTTGCAATCCTCCTGCTGCAGCCTCCCAAGTCTCTGAGTCACCTACTTTTCTTAAAAGTCACCTACTTTTCTTAAATGTTGCTTTTGTTGAGCTGTTTCTGAGTGTTACCATTTCAAGAATCTTCATAATGGCATTCAAAATAGGATTGCTTAAAGATTTCAAAAATAACAAAGGGCACGTGAAATAAACAGGAATAGAGGCACATGTTCCATATGTGTTAAATCTAGGAATTTTGTACATCCAGGGCATAAGAAATTTAATACTAATTACAACTTCTATGGAAATTAGGTTGATTTTGAAAATCAAGTTTCATCTCCCTAGGCAATATTTTTTGTTCAGTGCAAATTTTTCTGCCAATATCCACCCTACTATCTATATCTTTTCTTTTTCTGTTAAAAAATTCAGAGTATGTATATAGTTTACAAAACCTATTTTCCACACTCAATTAGTTCACTATAGTTAGTGGTTTCCATGTAGTATTTTATAGTTTAGTGCCTTCATTATCCTAATAATGAAAATTTTAATTATCATCACATTACAATGAATGATAATATCAAAATTTACATATTATTTGTATTAGTATTTCTGGTACATTTAAATAGATACCATCTCCCTCCAAGATAGTATAGTTTAAAACACTATTGTCAACAAGTGATACAAAGCCTTTTTCCAAAGTCATCAGGTGAAAAATCAGCTCTCCGCTCAGTAAAATACACACATTTTATTACCTTCGTGAAGGCATCTAACGGTCCCCGTGAAAAGCCACTCTACCACTGAACTATCTCAATTGTTCAGCTACCTGGTACAACACAGCTGGAAATTTCTGTTCCAAAAATCTGCTCAAAATTTCTCTCCACTAAGCAACAATGACTGGAATTATTGAAGCCATGCTACAAAAGCCACTCTTATCATTTCTTTTGATTTTATATGCTAATGCTGTTTTCCTAATAGCCAAAGCTAAGCTGTTTGAGCAACAAAATGATGGAGTAATAGATTGTAATCCAAAGTACTGTATGAAAATACATACACACACATATACACATATATGTATGTACAAACACACACAGATATGAAGGTGTATGTGCATATACATGTACATGAATCTATACTGATAGTACATATAAGACACATAAAGGGGAAGAAACTTGAAAACCTCCCTTCCTTATAAAAAATTCCAAAGAATATTTTAAAAAATAAAAGAAGCCCAGAATGTAGAGCTTAATTCTCTACCTCATTTGAGTTGGACTTGGCAACTTGCTTCCTAAATGTCAATATTGAAAACAAAAAAAAGTAACTCTATAGTGGCCAGTGATAAGTCATATTCCTCCATGAACCTTCTGATATAAAGCGACAAGGAGGATGCTGTATTCCCAATGTATTCTTCCCCAACCCATGGTCCTGATCTAATCATGAGAAAAATCATCAGATAAAGCCCCAAATCAGAAGTATTCTATAAAATAGATAATATTCAAAAGACCAGTACTATTTAAACTATCAAGGTAGGCCTACAGTTTATTCAATAGCAATAAATCATGTTTGGTATCTTAGATTTGACTAATGTACTGTAATTATGTAAAATGCTAACACATAGAAACACTATAGTACCTTTGTGATTTTTTTAAATCTGAAATTATTCTGAAATCAAAATTTTAAAAGATGGTGATTTTATGTTTTTAATTTTTTTAAAGAAGAGTCAATTTTATTTAATTTTCACCTTTTTTTTTTTTAACAATTGGCTGTGTACGTGGTGCTGGGGCTTGAATCTGCGTCGGTCCTCATGCATGCCAGGCAAGCGCTCTGCCAGAGAGCCACCTCTCCGGCTCCATTGTTTTTTTCTTTTTTACTTCGAACAATCAGGTTATTTATTAATGAAAGATTTTTATGAAAACATAGTAACAAAAACTACTAGGTACCCATGGTGTACATTATGCCAGGCACTGTGCTAAGGCTAAAATCCTACCTCATTCTTACAATGTCTGAGGTAAATACCGTTATTCCCATTTTATAGGTGAGAAAACACATTAGAGTGATTAAATCACTTGTTCAACATCCCACAAATGCTACAAAGCTTTCACAGATTGTGGAATCATCAAATGATTTTTAGAACCATAGTACTGAATGTTGAAGCTCTGTAGTATTTAATTCATAGAGAATAAGCAAATTTTTGCTCTGTGGGATGTTCAATTACCAAGAACTATCCATTTTCGAAATTACCGCACATGTGTATGTGTTTGCTATAAAAATAAAAGTGTATTGTGCCTATGATTTTCATCAGTTCTCTACCATCAGACACCTGATGTCTAACGGCAGGAACAGGAGCTATTGAGTTTTATCTCCAGCAAGTAATTCACCTGCTCCCAGTCCTAGGTCTGTTTTCTGCACAGACGGAGCTCACTGTGCGCTAGAGCCTTACCCTTGGTTTGTGCTGCCCCAGCAAGGTTGGTCCACAACAATCATTCTGGATGCTGAAAATTTGCATTTGAAAAAGCTGCTCCCAGAACTCTGGACACAACTATCAAGTGAGGAAAAGCCAGGCTGAGCACCTGGTTTGGTTGTGGTGCTGATTTATTTTATTTTGTTTCTTATTTTGAGATTAAACAGTGGATTTAAACATTTTCATGCTGACCTGATCCAATTAATTATTGTCTTTGTATAAGGACTTATAAAGAAGACACAAAATAATTTGGAGAGAGAGAGAGGAGAGGGAGGAGGAACAAGGGTGAGTAATGGTGAGATAAATAGATACATCTGTACACCTAAGTGTATTTCAGCCCCAGCTTCCCTTCAACGCACATCTTTTGCGAGCCCCTGAATGTGACCAATGAAGACTTTGCTAGATTTGTTATGACTCTAAGGAGACTCTTCAAATATAACCCCGCTGTTTGCCTCAGTGGCCTACAGTAGCTGTTTACATAGCATATAGATAAATAGAAAACTCAATCTGTCTATTTCCAGGAATCACATTAGCAAGACAGAAAGGTAAGGAAGGATACCACAAAGGAGTACGGTGTGTTTAATAAAACACTTCCCGCAGGAGCGGAAAGAAGCCTCTGCATGTGGGATGCAGCAGCTTATCACTAATTCAGAATCTCCCTTCAGCCTCGGACTTTTGTCTTTCTTCCCCCTACTAGCTGCACTTCCAAGCCTGATGGCTTGCTTTGTAGTCCTCCCTGCTCTGGAAGGGAGCTCAGAGGAAGTGGAGCGAGAGAGTTCATTAGGGGTATTTCACAGCCACTCAGATCCCAGGGCCTCTGTCTCATCTTCACAGATCACACCGCTCTGGAGTCTTTATTTTGTTACTTATCCTAGTACTGCCAGAAGTCGACAAAGGCAGGGGCTCCTGATGTTGCCATTCACATCAGCATGCAGCTCAATTCAAAGTGTGTCCTACGCCTGCTGCATTCACTGATTGCAAATCAGCTCATTGTATTTTAAAAATTCAACATTTTCTTGAAAACGTGGCATTTGAAGATGAAAATCTTATTCTAAGAGAATCATATTACAAAAAGGAAGAATAAAATAAAGAGCTGAGAGGTAAAGCAGGGAAGGACAAATGAACAAAGCACACAGACAAATGGACAAAGAAAATGATCAGGTAGGATTACGTTGTCCGATCCAGCTAAGCTGACCTGTGAGAACCAAGTTTAGTTTAAGGTTTTAATTTACTTCTATACATCTATTTCGTTTCAGAAAACTCTCCTCAAAGCCCATGGCATTGCTAATATGTTGGTCATGTTTCAGCCTTGAGAAGTCAAGCTGAGCCAACATTATTAGCGCTTTGCAAAATCAAAAGAGTGAAGACCCATTCTCCACCAAATGGTCCTTTTCTCTCTTGAGCTATCTGGATGTGGATCCTTGATTACAGCACCATCTTCTAATTAGAAGGTCTACTTTGAACACATTCCTTTATTCCTAGAAAGCTGATGGCTACTAATGATTCCATCACTGAAATCCATGGCCACAGGTGGGCATTGGAGCTTTAACATGTGCTATCTTTTCAAAGGAAACACGTTTAATATTATTTAACAGGAGCTATACACTTTTATGGACCCATAGAGTGATTCATCTCATTTTCCACTGATGAAATGAAACTTCTCAAACTCTAAGAACGTCTGGATAAAAAGTGGGCTGAATTCTTTTAGTTGGAAACCTATATTTTCTCATGTCTACCCAGATATAGTGTCTGTTCCACTGAATCCATATTGCATCTAATTCTCACTGGGTCCAAATGGGATCTTTAGGGTAGAGAAGGTAGCCAAATAATGTTGAAACCAGGAATAAATGCTTTCCTTGATGAGTGGGACACATTTTTCAGATTTTGACTTATCCTTTTTGAATTTTGTTTCTTTTCTTGAGGAGTAGGCAGCTATATACTTATGTATTTAGTTACTATAAGTACATATGCAGAGACAGCCTTGCACCCAGACATGCAATTGTGTATGGCTTTTTTTCTTCAATTTTGAGAATCCAAAGAGTTCTTAGTCAAGGGCAATAGCACTGCATTTAACAAAGGTTTAAGGACTTTCCTTTTCCCCACAACACTGAAGCAACACCAGACTTTTTACATTGTACTAAAATTTTCTGGATGGCATTAAATTATTTTTGAGCATTCACTGAGTGCCTACAAGGGCTTTATCGTCCTACTTCAGCGGGACCATTAACACAATGTTGGAGTTTGCAGTGCAGTGGTATTGGTGCCTACTATCTGAGGAATTGGGATAGGGGCTGTAAAAATAAATATGATACTGTCATTGACCTTCAGTTGTCCAGATTTGCAATGGGAGGATATACATAAATGAGGATAAAATAAAATAATAACTTAAATTCTGAGTTACAATATGCAAGAATATATATGTTACAAGACTTTGGGAATTCATGGCTAAATATTTACAAGAACAATAAATGTGGTAATAATAATCTAAGCTCAAATTAAATGAACAGTGAATGAACAGGCCTCATTTCTGAAGTGATGTCTTCCCAAGGGCAAAACAAGCACTGGCCACTGGGCACTCATGGGGACCCGTTGGTGTCAGCCTGCAGTTTTGATGTGCAGACCCATTTTCATATCAGCTGCTTTGCTTCCTCTGCAATACTTTTTCTTTTTACTTCTACTTTGAGAGCCTGAACTTAGACTCAGAGCTTTAATGCTCTGCATTTCCAGTTCTGTTAGTTTTCTCTGCAGCTAAATGCGCTTACATTCTTGTTCACCCAGTATTAATAAAAAGGATGTTTGCACAGCAGGGAAGCATATTCTCATTTATCTCTGACCAGAAATGTGAAGAATGGAATGGCCTGATGGCCATTATCTTAACCCCATGTGACTGCAGACGTTTTGAAGTCCTGGAAGAGACAATTGGACCATGAAACCCTCATTAAAGTTTTCTTCACTCAGCATTAGACTGCAGATGAAGTCCCCACCCCAGTCACATTTCTCATATAGGACCTTCTTTTTGCAGTAAATAAATTGAAGATTATTCTGTAGTCAACAAAATAGAGTCACCTAACTTGAAAGATTACAAAATTCAGAAGTTCAGAGCTCTCAGTGGGGAGTTACTGGGCACATCAGTCTCTGAAATTCTTTCCACTCTCCACCGCATTGAAGAGAAACATTAAAGGTCATGACAGCGTTCCTCTGTTGTGGTGAACCAGCCATCCTGGAAGGAAGGAAAGCCACAGAAAGCTGTCTCTGTCGGTCCTACAGTGACGGAGTTTTCACATTCAGCTTGCTACACATATGTGGAAGGAAAACGATGGACATTTTGATACCCCCTACAAGAATATATATAATTCTGAGACTTACTCTCTAAGAAATTCTTTGGGCATAACATAAGGAGAAGTCACACACACACAAACACACACACACACACACCCTTTCTCTCTCATTCTTTCTCTTTCTCTCTCTCTTTCTCAGAGAACTAGTAAATATGTCCAAGAAAACTATAAACAAAGCATAATCACAAAAAATCTTTAAGTGGTTGTTCTCTCTATTGGCTAGTTCCATATTTACAAAAGAAGTTTCCAGTAGTTTTGAACAAGAATATAGGGGTTCATAAATAAGCAGCAAGAGCTGGATTCTTTACATACCATCCCTCATAAATTAATATGTTGAACACAGATTAATGTAGCAACTTGTAATTTTTGGATATTTGCTATGTGTCTAACACAGGACAGAAAAAGAAAAAAGAAGCAAAGAGGCAGTTCCAAGAGTCAGTTAAGCAGTTAGTGAAAAGCCTGGACGCTGATAAAATGCCAAGCAAAGGAGAAGCTGAGGCCAGTAGGTAGACAGTTTGGCAAATTCAGAGGTGGATAGGGAAGATGTTAGGAAATGGGAATACTAGAGATGTTTTCATAGAGGAAACGTACCTTGAGAAGAGCTTTTTCTTTTTTTTATTTTTGAGCAACCTTACAAGATTTTAACAAAATAATATAAAATGTGTATATATTCTGGATATTGCATTTATCCCCAGGAGTGCCCCCCCAATTACCCTCCCTTATCCCTCCCTTCCCCTTCCCACTATAACTCTAAAAAAAGTATTAGATTGTAAAGCATTACATCTTATCTGGATTTAACTCATGCTAC
>PVKS010026826.1:0-28199 GCA_004027875.1 Aplodontia rufa
TTTATTTAGTTTTTCATGTGACTTTTGTTGCTCCGACACTTCATTGTGTACATGGTGCTGGGGTTTGAACCTGTGTTCTCATAGCTGCCAGGCAAGTGCTGTAAACACTGAGCCACTGCTTCAGCCCCAATACTATACTTATGATTATCGATAAGTAGATTAATCCAGGTTACAGACTATCCATGACACAAATTTTTTTTTCTTTTTCTCTCTGTTCTCTTCCTCCAGGTTCTTCCCCTCTGGGTTTTTCCTCAAAAGGTTTGTTCAGAGAAAATAAATTTAGAATTTTAGACCAATATAAAAAGTTCAAAATCTAACATTTGACTCGGAGTTTGATTCACAACATTTTATTAAAAATTTAGTGGTGCAAGTTAATGAATTTTATGGTGAGTGCCTACATGTTCACTATCTAGATTTATCATTATGTTTTATTGTTCTTATTTCATTTTACAACTACCACTTAATCCATCTTCAGAGAGATCTTGAGTGGGACAAAGCCAGGAAAATTGAAGACGTGCTGGTTTTCAGGGTATTTAAGGTAATCTGTTAGCAAGCAGCATAAAAATCACCAGCTGCTGATTCAGACATTTGGAATCCCCGATCTATATTTTTAAGAAATGTAATTAAGAAGTTTCTTCCATTTTTCCCTGATCTTTCATTAATAGTGGAAAAAATATTGGCCTTGCCATCCAAAATAATGACATATTTTTAAGTACTAATGCTAAGTTAATATCTATATATCTATAGCTAATCTATATTTCTGTATCTGACTCAGAAACATTGCTATTAAAATACATATATGCATATATGTATATGACTGCTTTAACATATGATAAAATGGAAAACCAGAGATGGAAGGAGCTTTCTTTAGGCTATATGAAAAAAAAATTAAGGAAGATATTAGTAACAAACAGGACATTGGAAGCTGAGAATTTCAAGCAGATTCAAGGATTAGGAAGAAAGCTTTGCATAAAGATCATGCAAAACACAATACTTCTGGGAGCCACATAGTTCTCATGGACTTGGGGTCATTCAACATTCGACATAATTTTAGGAGTAATATACTTGGCCAGATACACGCTTTTACTTTTTTTCCATTGATTTAAATATTTATTCAGGGTCTATAAACAAACATGTAGGTTTCAGCATGGTTATAAATAATACATATCTAAAGTAAATATGATTTACAAGTTTAAAAAAAGCTTTTATAGGTTTTAACAAAAATATTAATTTGTCTATCCAAAACGTTTTGAAGTTCAGAGTAGTAAAGAATTGTATTCGAATCAGTACGTGATTTAACCTAGCTAAAATATTTCATTTTACAATAATTACTAACACACCATGGAGTAATACTTTATGAAATATAATATTAAATCATAGAAATAACAAATACTGTTATTTAAAAATATTATTAAATAATATGACAGTATTTTAAAATAAGTTTTTTTTTTTGCAAACTAGGACTAATTGACAAACTGAAGTTAAAGAATTTTATACTTGAGAGGGCTATTTCTTTTCAGAAAAGAGAATAAGTCAAATTATGAGTTGTGAGGAAACAGCACCAGAAAGCCCAATTTATCAGGTATTTTCCAAATATGCATAGAATAAAACCCTAATAGTTAAGCACAGGTAAGAATATACATAGATATTATTAAAATAAAGATTGAATTTTACAGTTTTCAATTACATTATTTTCCATTAGCATTTCACATGGGATTTTTAATTAGAAAACCAGTACATGCAATATGCTAAAGGTATTTCTGAGAGACTTTAGAGTGACAGCTTATTCATTCCATTTACTTTGAATGTTAATCCTTTATTAACTTTTAAAACATTTATAAACAGCCACTCAGTACTAACGATTTGATTAGGAAACATTAATATGCTTGAAAATTGAAAGCACTTGTTTGGAAAAAAATATGAAAACATTATCAAGGAGATAAGCATAAAAATATAAAGATGAAAAGACAAAATACAAGAGCAAAGCGTTAGAGGCTTATGGTGAAGGAAAGTCAAACCAATAATTAATAGGAAAATGATGTTGACATTTCTTTCAAAAATACTTAGGTATAAACTGACTATTAGCTATAAAAATTTGTGTATTCTTTACAAACAAAATGTAAATGATATAGGAATAGGAAAAGATAAAACAGATTACTTGATTTTTACTAGGTTGATTTTTATTTTTATGTTGAAGACATTGCAAAATAATCATGTTTTTATCGGTAGAGAAACCAAAAAATACAGCAATCAACTATTTTGATGTTTGGAAGAATTTAAAACACATACCTTTTCACATCTGGATCTCCCTCTCTCTGACTTAAAAAATGTTGCTGTACTTAGACAATTAGTCATATATTATGTCCCCCATTAAATCTAGAATGATGATTGGCAAACAAATGCTTGTTGAATGTTGAATGAATGGATGAAGAGTGAAGGAAAGCAGGTAGGTAGCATGGTCAAGAGGATTTATTTTGTGATTTTTTTAGCTCATGATGGTTTTTTAAATTTGGTCTTTACAGTCTAGAGACCTGAATAAATTCAAAATTTAACTCATAGTAAGCTTGAAAAAAATGGAAGAAAGAGATTAGACAAGAAATAGGATTTAAGGATTTCCGTCATGGCTTTTCATCTAAACATCTGTGAAATCTTGACCCAATCACTTACCTCCCTAATCGTAAAGTTTGTAACATCTCAAAGACTGATGTATGAAGTATTTCCTCTAGGTTTTCCATTCCAGAATTCCCTGGTTCCAGTTATAACATTCTAGTAAAAGTGTATTATGTTAAGCATCTATTACATGGTATAAAATAAAATTATTTTTATCAAAATTCTTTAATATTATTTCCTTCATTTCTTTGTAAATCGCTTTCATCACTATGAAAAAGTGCTTAATTTGACTTTAGAGGGCTTAATAAAGAATAAAATCCTGAGTGAATAAAGGACATTTCTGTGCCACATGCATTTCCTCATGCTAGGAACTTGGTTTTTCCCTCATTATTAGTCAAATTTTCTATGACTGAGAATATTATACATCTTTGTGAAACAAGAATATCAAAAAGGATTAATATGTCCTTTTTCCCAGAATTTAAACAATAACAACACCACTAGAATAAAAATAGAAACATTCATGAGCTAATCTTTAAATAATATAATGTCAAGTATATCATATATAAATATAAGTTCATTCACAATGAATAAAACTAATATTGTTGTATCCAGTGCTTAGTTTAAGAAATAGAGTATTGTCAGCACTTGAGTTTCTGCCAATGTATTCGGTAAAAATCACATTCTCTCTTGTCTACAGAGATATCAATCATCCTGAATTTTTCCTAGTAGTTTTCTTTCTTATTTTAGTAGCATTTTGACATTATATATATACCCCTAAATAATATTATGCATCTTTTTGTCTGTATTTTGAAGTATAAGAACACATGAGAAAGTGTTGAGGTCTTAAGGGTATACTTGATGAGTTTTGAAAATGCAGTATACACATAATCCCTACAAAAAATATGAATTATACAACCACCCAGAAATTTTCCACATATCCCTTTCACTCAATTTCTCTACCAACGATACTGAGGAAAACAGTCCTTTGTGAGTTCCTCCACCACAGATAAATTTTTTCATGTTCATATGAATTGACTCATATGGTATGCATTATCTCATGATTAATTTATTTCACTTAGAATCATGCTTATCACATATGTTCAAAAGTTAAACTAAACATTGTAATAGGAAGTAAACAGATTGGAGAATGCTAATAGCAATTTGAAACTCTACAGAAACCTAGTAGGGATTCTAAGATTTAAAATCACTATATTTGATATAAAAAAGCTCTAGTAAGAGGGAATCAATCTGCTTCTGTTGAATACTTAACATTAATTGTTGAAAGAATCAAAGAAGTACATCCCTTCATCAGGAGCTGATTTTACATCTGTGGAAACAAATCAGTAATTCTGAATAATGAAATAATTAAGTATAAATTAAAGATACAGTGATAGAGATCTGAATCTCTTCGAATTAATTGCAATGCATTAATAAAATGCTGATTACAATTTTTCAGAAAATGATGAATTGACTTTAGTCCATGGTTATAAAAAAAGACTTCATTGAAGAATTACAAATGGAGCTAACTAAATATTATGTATAGGGTATAGTTAAGTAGAGAGGAGAACTAAGAAATTCTTTCCAAATGTGAAGAATGGAAAAATTTAAAGTTATATTTAAGAAGTAATAAGTAAAAGAAGCTGTCAGTGAATTTTCCCAAGATCTCATCAAATTCAAACAGTAACATGATTTCTACTTCTTTTTCCTCCACATCTATCCATTGATCTTTTAAATCACTGATTGAGAGAAGCCATAAAACTTAAAATGAAAAGTGGAGATTTGAGGAAATAGCATTGGTTCTTGAATGTGTAAATTTTAAGTTAATCTGAAAGGAAAGAAAGCTCAGTTAATTTGAGAATAAAGCAGTCTCTCACATATTTTTCTTGAAATGAATTATAAGACAGTTAGGAGAATGCTTGTATAAATAAATGGTGCATGAATGAATGGCCAGTGGATAAATCAGTGGCATCAGGGATTTGGGGAGACATGTTGATGTTAAATAGCATTGGGAAGTACAGCATGGAAATAGGACTTGGAAAAAAAGTAAATCAAAAGTTACAGCAATACAGAAAAATATAATTTTAGCAAGGATAATATGAGTTGGAGAAATAAAGACATGAACACAGAAGACTTAATTTGATTTCTGGTTTAACACTTTATAATCTGTGATTTCAGTAAGACATTCCACCTCCCTTTTCCCCTTTAATTTTTTCACTTTTTAAACATTTAAAATGTTCAAAGTTGTTAGGCAGAACAAATTTAATAATGCTACATGAAAAAATTCCATTAATGTTTTCTCGTTAGCAGATTTGAGTAGAACTCAAATCACAGATACTAAATTATTGGTGAGTATATAAAAGTACTTGCAGAATTTTGCTGAAGAATTTTGATCTTGGAAGGAGAGCAAATCTAGAATCTGGTAAAGAAAATAGCATCAAGTGAAATATTTTAGGATTTGTTTATTTGTGGTGGTTGTTGAAGTTTGTATCCTATAGTCCAGAACGCACATCTGAAAACCTGCGACTAAAATTTTCTAAGAGAAAAAGAGACTTAGAAGGGTGATGTGGGATCACATTCTATGAATTGATGCTCATAATCATTGCCAACAGACTGTAAAAAACTCATTTTACTGTTTTTTCAAATAAAATTACACACATCAAACTGTTCATAAAAGTAAGTTTCATAAGTGATAAACAGTTTTGTGTGTAGGCATGCGTCTGACTACTCAGTGAATCTGGCAAAAATATTAAATATTATATGTATATGTATATATATATATATATATACATACACACACACACATATGCAAGTTTCATATGATTTCAGAGCTTTCGCAAACTCCTCAAAACTCTTTTAATAGAGGGGGCTTAGAAAATCCTCTGAGGCAGAAATTCCACTCTATTTACCGATGATTGTTTTATCTTCCCATCAAAAAAATTATTCATTGCATTTATTCTAGCACAACAGAATCTTTACACCAGTACTTTTGAGTTGAAGATACATGTCACACTCATTTCTCTATCCCCCCCCCCTTTTTTTTTCTCTATCCCCTGGATTTTTCTACACTGGATAAGAAAAGAACTTCAGTAGTTCAGGGATTATGGGATTATAGAGTATAAGATGGGTTTGGAGAACTAACCTTGGAAGTTTAGAACGATGGCATGGCTTATTGCAGTCTGAGTGAAGAGTGAAGGCATGTGTGAGTGAGTGGGTGGGTGGGTGAATGAGTGAGTGAAGGCATGAAATGCCTCTTCAAAGCCTGCCAAGGGAAGCAGTGGTGGCTGAACAGGGGTGAGGTGGTTGTGGCTTTCTTATGCACCAGCAGCTGTGAGTCTAGAGAGAGACCCATCAGTGACTAAGGAGTAGCCCATCTTCTGATACAAACTGAAAATGCCTGTGCCTGTGTGCATTTGCAAGTGCTGACTTTTTATTTAAAAAAATAATAATAAGCACACCTTGACTGACAAACCCTATACCCAACTCGCCTTCTCCCTATGCCACTTCCAACTCAGACTCGACCATTGAAGGACTTAAAACTTGGCCAGTCATAAGGGGAAAAAGTCTCTCTCCTGTGAAGCTGTGTCTGTAAAGTCTGGCTGGTCCGCAAGCCACAGGAACTTTAAACAGTCTGCTAGCTTGGCCTCCGCAGACAGGTTCAAGCACAGAATGGGATGAAAGCTGCTACCAGCCTTTTAATCTTGCAGGTTGCAGAAACCCTTTATGTTTTATGTCTTATTCTCTCCAAGATGAACATATAAATGTCTGACAGCAAAATAAAAATATTGATAAAATTTATTTTGTAGTAAAACAAAACCGGAAATTAGAAGGAAAGCCAAATAAATTACTCCAAATGTGAGTACTCACACAGATTCAGGTGACTATTCAGATTATTAAAGTATCACACACAATTCCGATTTTGTATCTAAATCAACTTCAAAATTTTCCAAAAACAGCTCTCATTTTCAGTTTGACAACATATAATTGAAGAAAACAGCTTTAAACTCTGACTCGGACAGCCCACACTTGTGCAATTTGTGAGCGTTCCTCAGGGTCTCTGAGCATCACTGTTTTCATTCATAAAATAAGATTAATTATTACATCTGCTAACTGAATGAATAAATACGTGAAGGTGAGCATGAAGTACCCGGAACACACAATGATTCCACTCAATAATTAGTCTTTATTATTAGATTTAATAGCCCTATGCCATTTTAGTTGGCTTTTATAATACTGATAATTGTGAACCATGTTAATCAGCTTTAGTCACTGTGACCAAAATAATACCTGAGAACAACTTAGAGGAAGATGAGATTATTTGGGATCACAGATTGAGAGTGCTCAGTGCAGGTCAGCAACTCCCTTGCTCTGGGCCACTAGGCAGAACATCATGGTGCATGGGTATGGCAGGGGAAATCTGCTCAGTTCATGGCAGCCAAGAAATAGAGAGAAACTCAGAGCAGGAGGAGCCAGGCAAAAAATAGAATCCCCAAGAGCACATTTCCAGTGACCCACTTCCTCTAGTCATGCCCCACCTGCCTACCCTTACTATCCAGTGCAGTTGTCCTTTCAAATTAGCAGTCCATCAAATGGATTAATCTAGTGATTAGGTTACAGCTGTCAAGATTTAATCATTGCCTGTGAACATTCCTCCCATCATATCCAAACTATAACATATACCTTGCCTTTAAAAATATTTGTTGAATAATTAACATATAATTTGTATTAGAATTTATACTTGGTATGTAGTTGTAGAATATACAGATCAACTTTTGTCACACTGGTCAGATTTCTGGCTCACATATTAAACCAACTAACTACATTTAAAAAATTTTTAACCGTTTCAATGGGTAGTGTTCATTGAAAACTGGTGTCAATTGTCTAGGTGTGATATTATAAAAGAAATAAAGATTTTCCTTTTTCTGGACTCTTAAAGCAAACCACAGGAAAAAGAAAAAACCACAACGTGACATTTGGGACTATGATTCATTCTAGTAAAGAATAAAGCCCTTCAGTATTCCTTCTTTCAAAACACTTCTTTACCAAGATAAGATTATTTTATTATTCGTAAAAGTATTCTATTCACCACTTATTTTTCTTTCAATTTGACTCATTCCTTTTTGATACAAAATGAGATATAAAACCACCTGCAAATTTAGCTGATGTCTGTTCTGGTCCCTGATTATTGGTTTAGCCCTGTGTGTCAACCTATCAGGCCATTTGAAGGACTCAGTCCACTTTTTATCAAATTCATAAAATCAGAATATGAAACAAATTGCCAGTCATGTTTCAGATGAAATGGTACAAAAGTGATGGCTTTGTAGGAATCATACTGAAATAAATCATTTCTACATACTTTAAAAACTAACAATTAAGCCAGGGCAGTGGCACACACCTGTAATCCCAGAGTCTCCATAGGCTGAGAGAGGAAGATCTCATGTTCAAATTCAGTCTCAGCAACTTAGTGAGACCCTGTCTCAAAATAACATATATATATAAAGGTGAGGATGTGACTCAGTAGTTTAGCACCCCTGGTTTCAATTCCTGGTATCAAAAAAGAATGAGCAATTTGGTGACAGTGTTCATATACGACATCAAACATGAATAGATGGAAAAGCTTCAAATATATGTCTAGAATAATCTTGTCAGTAAGAAGTGTATAAAAATAGAGGGAGATAAAACAGAATTCAGATGGTAATTTGTAAATTTTCCTCTGGGATGAATAAGAGGATTTAAAAAAAGCAGAAGATAGTCTAACAGTAAAATCAATTTATAATGTGTTTATTTTTTTCCATTTACATCCTCAGTTTCTCCACTGTTTCTATCACATTGTAGCCACTATCTTTAAAGATCCCCTTTCCATTTCATTATGGTGTTATGACTGAATACATAGGTTATAAAGTAAAGTGACATGTTTCCTTTGCCTGCTTCATGCAGTAGAAGGTATATATAAAAATGTACTAGAATATATTGGTAAGCTTTAACACAGCTTCTGAATATTTTATGCAGTGACAATTTTACATAATCAAAGGTCTGTGAGTTTGCATTGTAACCAAACTCATGAGATTGTTTACAGAAGATATATTAAACTATTAAAATTAAATTACATTAACTTTATTTTTCTTGTGACGGTTGGAAAAGATTATCTTTTAAAAATAATAATGTAGCCAATAGAATACTCCTTACTTTCATGCAGAGATTTGTCTACTTTTCCTTTGTTAAATTCAATTCATCTTGTTCTTGGGACAGTTGACTATATATGATGAGAACTGGCCATGATCTAGCCCTGAAAAAACCCAAATGCGTATCATTTTATAATGATTTGCCTCATTATTGTTTCAACATCTTGGTAATAGTGACTAATAATAAAATAATAAAATAATAACTGGTTTGGGAAAAAGCATCTTATCCATTTAGATGTAGGTCTTCTTCACAGAAGTGCACATGGTGGCTGTGAAACCTGAGGAGAGGACAGAAGGAAAACAGGGTGCTCCAGTGACCTGAATAAAGTTGCTCAGTTATACCAATTTGCTTTTCTTAAAAATTACCCTCAAAAACAAAATCCAAAAGCAGCATAATAGAATTAGAGAGTGGAAAACTCATAGTGTGAGACTCTGTGATAGTCTGTGAAACAAAATCATAAAGAATTTATTTTAGCTAAAATAGGACCACTGACATCACTATTTTCCCTTCATTCCATTCATAATATAAAAGAAAGAACAAGGCGATTAAAAGCATTTATTATTTGAAAACTCCTTTACCAATTCTTGATGCATACACCCAACTGAAAAGTCTATGTATAATGACTGTTCTGAAAGTTAAACTACAGAGAAACATTTGGCTTAAGGTGATTCACTTTCTAGATACAAAACACACACCAATAGTCTAAAAATGGAAAGAACTTTACATAATAATCCCAGATTACTTGGAGAGGAGAAAAAGACTTAAATAATATTTTTGTTTTTCAAAATGTGGATTTTCTCTTTCTCAGCCTACCTTTTCATCATTGGACAGGGATAAAAAAACATCAGTGTCTACGGAGAACACCACAAGGTTCATTAATGAATTTTATAAAGGATTTGTGTAAACACTTGCAGGTTTTATGAGGGAAACACTGACTTCTGTTGCATCTGATGTCCAATAATATGAAATGACTTCTTGGTTATGGTGTTGAAGGAACTGGAAAATCCAAAACTTCATATTGAAAAGATTTCTTTCTGAGGCAAAGATTGGCATTGTTTTAAAATATAAACTAATAAAGCAAGGCAATTGAAGCAGTACCAAGTTTAAATTCACAAAGTGTGACTCAGGCTTCAGGTCATTCATTACTTTATAGCACGCTTGATTTTTTCTGGAAGGAAGGAATATTTATAAACATGATAAGGTTTAGATTGAGAGGTTGGCTGTAAATGCATTTAATTAGAACAATAAAATAATAATAATTCATTATATGCATTCATGTAATAATGCTGTTTTAAATATGATAGTAATTTAAATAAATCACCATGACTTTTTTCCTATGTTCTCAAAGTAGTGAGACATAAATTATCTCATATATTATAAAAATATTCCCGTGGAGTAAGATGGTAGTTTTGATATTAGCATTACTTTTAATAACTGAAGGATCACAAAGTAATAAAAGTTTTCTAAAATTAAGGCTGAAATATGAAAGAGATTAATTGGAGCATGATTTCCTTTGGGGCTAAGGCATGCGAAAGAAAGAGTCCATTTTTTTCCCAAAGGAAATGTTTCCTGATCTACTATTACCTTTCTTCTTAATTATTTGCATTCTATGAGGTTAGAATTTTAAAAATAGTAATTAATTGTTCCTCTCACTTACTTGTGAACAACCTGGAGTACTCTCTGCTCACATTGCTATTTCACTCAGTTATAATAGACCAGTTCTTAGATGTTTTTATAGCCAATCCCTAAGACCTTCCAAACCAACTGAATAAATCCTCAATAAATTGTCTGACATTTTCAAGTGCTAAAATAGTTCAAATAGTTTCCTATATCCTGTGCCCCTCCTCAAATCTCTGCTGACCACTAATTAATACCATTTCTTCTTATTACTATTGATTATTCACATGCTTTAGATGATATTTTCCTTCAAGAAATATCTATTATACAATTATATTTTTATTATTATTCAGGAAAATTTGGCCACTTAGGGTTGTTTTTTCATAGAATAATTATATTTGAGGTTTTTGGAGACTAATATGAAGTGAAATTGAGTTTCTGTTTAGAACAAGGTAGCAGACATCCTTTACACTTATGCATAAATGTGATTTTAAACAAATTTCAATTCTAGTTTTCCTTTGAATTTTTGAATTTTGCACACATTTGACCTAAAATGTGAAATCAAAAAAGTCAAAGAATAAAGTTTAACTCAAAAATTGCTTCTTTTGTTTTTGAGATCTTTATGAGCCTAGTAATACTACCCCCAAGTTCTCCCCATTTTTTATCCAACAAAGTACCAGAGTAAGTATTACAAAAGAGTTATTCTGATGACTGATCTTTTATTGTTGTGCAGTGTGTGTGTGTGTGTGTGTGTGTATGTATCATATTTATTTTCAATCATGATAGAAGACAATTACATTTGACTATTGTATAATCCATTTTGTCTTTTTTCCTATTTATTCTCAAACGTGTATTAAAACTCGTTTACATCAGAATCATCTTTAAACATCCTCTCATTGTTCTTAGCATATTGCACATATAATGTTACACACTCTTATAATATCCATTAAAAAGTATTCCCAGATTTGATTCACTGGTGAGTGTACACAGCCAGTGGACATGTTACACAGGGGTTACAAAAAGTAAGTAAAAATGTACTTATACCAAAAGATTCAAGAGTATGAATCAAAACTCCAGAAATGTAAAAGAAAACAAAATAAAAAAAAGTTGGAAAAAAAAACCCTCTAGTAAATTCGGATAGTTTGCTTTCCTATTTACATAGTGTCTGTTTTTCAAATGTGTACAGGACTAAACAGGGCACAAAAGCAATATCTTTTCCCTCTGTTTTCCTTTTACCCTCAAACATTTTGGACATTCCAGTGAGCCAACAACTGAACATGAAAGTCATGCAAGAATTGTAATAGGAATAGGAAAAAGAGTATATATTTTTGCAAAACATTGCTTTTCATTCCAACAGTAGAAAATATGCACAACTGTTGATTTTGGTTGCGCTGCCACTTTGCTCTGTCCAACATGGGCTGGCTGGCTGGAAGGCTTTCCATAGTGGCTTACAAGAGCCTCACTATTCGTTAGGGCAATAAGGAGATGCTTTTGAGTATGTTGAGTTAAAAGCTCCATTTAGTCTTTCACTCAATCTGCTTATGTAACTTAAATATTTTTAGAGCCCAGGAGTTCAAAGCAGCTAATGTGTTGTGTTTCAAAATGACAAATAGAACACACTAAAAACAGCATTAGAATGTTTTCCTAAGCAAGTTTCAGGGAAATGTGTGGTGCTCTGAATGGAACTCTACATAGCATTTTGGCCACCTGAGCATTTCCTTCCTTGTGCTGGGGCCTGAATGAGTCATTGTGCCTGGCCTTCCCTGCTCCCCAATAGGTCTGGTGGGCCTGACCATGAACAAGCAGTAAGCAGAGCCGATTTCATTTGCAGCTCCCAAGTGACAGAAAGGAAATATTCCTTCTGGTAATTTATTGATGAGCTAAGTCCAGATGTAGATGCCAGTCTCAATAGGCCGACTTTGGAGCTTGGCACTAATCTTGAGTGGCAGCCAAGGAATTCCTACCAGGAGTTACCAAGAGAACAAACTCTTTCTTACTGAGGTAGGCAATATTAATAAATTGGTAAAATTAATCCATTCTAGGAAACATATTAGGAGACATTTCAATATATGCTGATTGCTACCGTGAAACTCTTTGAGATATTATTCTGTCTAGCCTATTTTTTATTACAGAAGCATTTGGCTGCAAAAATCTTATTGATGGAAAATATCACAGTCTTGATTCACTTGCTGATAAGATCAGAAGTGATGCAAGAAACCCTCTCTGGAGAAAGAAAGTTACTCTAATTAGACCATTGCTTTCATCAGATGTTGCAATCCTCTTATTCAAAAATTTTAAATATATTAATCAGAATGAAGGACTTCCAAAATAAAATTGCAAAAACTGTTATCACATCACATTCAAGGGATACCCTTGGTTCAGCTGATTGTCACCTAAGTTCTAGAGCAATGGAAGTTCCTTTGTATAAGAATATCAATATGCAAAGAGTACACTGAAAGATGTTCTTTGATGGCCGTGATCATGATATTTTTCCTAAAATACAATGAATATAGAGCTATATAAAGATTTATTTCCAATATGCAAATAAATCTCCATGAATTGTAATTCAAAAACTTTTAGTCTGTGAACCTTGAGTATACTCTGATTTAGTCAAAGAATTTATACATGCTGAGAGGAATGTAAATTTATCCTACAAAAACATGTATGACTGTAAATTTGTGTGAGACTTACTAATGTTCTCAGGATGTATTTTGAAAGCATGTTTCACTTTTCAAGATATGTCTGATCTGTTTTAATTACTTAATACATTCAACTTCATTTTTTCTTTATCTTCCTTCTGGCCCCATGACTCCCAACTTCATGTTTATGACTCATTTCTCTTTCCATCTTCTTCTGAGTTCAGACATACAAATTAGCATATAGAACAGATTTTCTGATCATTAATTATATAATAGAATTATCTCATATATTTTCTTTATCTTATCTGAGTAACGCATTGTGAAATTTCTCAACCTATTCAGCTCTAGTTGATTCTTTTTAACAAACGTAAAGTGTGTCATGCAGTATCTGTGTCTTAGTGTGTTATCCATTTCTGTGTTGATTTGTATTCACTTTTTTCTAGTTTATCTTTTTCAATTTCAAGGTAAGCATTCTCATGCCAAGGTTTTATAATTATTAATGCTTTGTTTTCCTAAGATAGGTTCCGAGGAATGGAATTTCTGGGTTAAGCGTGCTATGTATTTCTAAATTTAAGAAATACTACCAGACTGCTTTCCAAAATGGTTGTAACAGCCTTCCCATCAGATAGGCTGTAAAATCAGCCTTTCTAATATTAGGGGAGAAGTTACTAGTTATTTTAAATTTAAATTTTGATTAATTAATCTTATGAACTATTTTGTTTTTTCTTATTTTGACATTTTAAAGGTAATTAGTACCTTTACAAAATTTTCCTCTATAATTAAAGCACTGAAAGTTTTACATATTTTTCTCTGAACAGTAAATTGTTTACAGTTACAATATTTTAATATAAATTGTTCTCAATTTTATCTCTTTTATGTTGTCCATGATTTTTCCTCTTTATTTATTAATTGTCTCAAGGGTAATTTAGTGGTGTGTTTCTTAATATCCACACATGATTTATATTACTGAATACCACTTTATTTACAAATTTATCAGGTTGTAATTTATTATTTAATATCTGTTAATATTTTCTTTGTGTTCAAATAGCTACTTGGATTTGTATAAATGTTCAGTGTGAAAGAAGAGTAAGTTTATATTTGAAAAGTGTTTTACACATAGTTTGCGGATTGATTATTCACTTCTATTCTCACTTTTATTTTAGCTTTGAGATGTATCAAATTTAAAGAATTAGAGTCTTCCTATGTATTTGTCTACTTTGCTAATTTTCTATGCATTTTTAAAGGTTTCACCTTCTATATTTAGCTGCAACTTTTATGTGACAAGTTTGTACCATGATGTCTTTCATATGGATTCTCATTGTTCCTTAGTGACATCTTTAAATTCTACCTTATTGGGTATTAATATTACTGCTGTTATTCCACTTAGGTGTATTTCCTGTTCCTCTTTTGCCAACCACTTTGTCTTCACTCTTTTAGTGACATTATTTTTAAAGTTTCTGCAAATGGCTCAAAATAATTGATTTTAATCCATTTTTGCTATTTTTGTCTTTTTTCATGTTAATCAAATCATAGAATTTCTTTTTTATTTTATTAAGAAATTTATTTGTTGAACAATCAAGCAAGCTTCTAATAAAATAGTATAATATATACATATATAAATTCTGAAAATTAGGTTTACTCCCAAGAGCCTCCCCCCCAAGTTACCCTCCCTTATCCCTCCCCTCTTCCCAATAAATCTCTATGAATGCCTTAGGTTGTGTGTCATTACACCTTATCCAGATTTAAAACATGAGAATTGACCTCCTCTCTCAATGGCCAGGGCCTAGCTCCATCCTCCACAGATGAGTGGAGACATTCGACCCTTGGTTCTCTGGGTTAAGCTGATTTCACTCAGCATAATTTCTTCCATAGCCATCCATTTACCTTCGAAGGCTGCAATATCGTTGTTTCTAACTGCTGAGTACAACTCCATGGCATATATATACCACAGTTTTTGGATTCATTCACCCAGCATCACCATTCATTTATATTTAGCATGAAGAACATTTGTTAAGTTTTAGGTGTTTTTGCTTTCTTACATTTTTATACGTTTACCTTACTATATAATATATCACTACACTTTTTCCATTGTTGGTTTAGGAGTTCATTTACTTTGTGTTCCTTGGAACACATATTAAAAATATCTTATTCTTTTTTATATTAAAACAAGGCATAAGGACTGGAGTGGTGGCTCGATTGTGAGAGCACTTGCCTGACATGAGCGAGAACCTGGGTTCAAACCCCAACACCACATATGCAACTAAGTGTTGGAGAAACAAAAACAAGATGGAGAAAAAACAAACAAACAGATAGAATTGATTGTTTCTCTCTGTGTCTCTCAAAAAAAAAATAACAACAACAAAAGAGCAAAGCATCAATGTTTGCTTTGTCAAATACTAGCAAAAGACTCGTACTTCTTTCCTGTACAATCTAAGATGCAAGCTTTAAAATAATCTCCCTTTCACACTTTCCTCTTCTCCTGTCACAGATTAAATACAATATAGTAATACATTTACTAATATCTCTTGACCCAGCACTAAGACTTAAGGGTTTTCTGTTGTTGTTGTTCTTCTTCTTTTTTTTAATATATAGGTGCAATTATTTTTGCTAGCAGACAATTTGGCATTATCCATTTATATATAGACTTAATGAGCTATATTATATGCTATATGTCTATTCATCTATCAAGTAATTATGGAATGCCCATTGTATGTGACTGCTCTGGGCACTGGAACCTAGCCATGAAAAAAATATTTTTGCCTTGATGAATTCTGCACTCTAGTAAGCTTTCTATCTATCTTTTCTTTAAGAATTTCCTTTCTCAATCATAAATCCACTATTCTGACTGATTAATATTATAGTATTGTATTTTCTCAAATATTTTCCTTTGATGGGATAAGTGGGCAATCAGTTTTTAAAATTTATCAGTTTGGTTAATAATATCTTGAAACACAGTCATTTTCTTGGTCAAAAATCCACTGATGTTATTTTGCTACATTATAGCCTTCTGTGTTGCATATGGTAAATCTAATGACAAAATTGCACTTATCTTTTATCCATAATTTTAATATATATGTATATATACTTATATATATGGACATGGATAAGTGGATATTTATGTATATATTATATTTATGTAGATTTAAAAGAATTTTGCCATTAGTTGATTAGAATTTAGAAGACATGAATTAAGAAGACACTCACATGGATCTTAGGCAAATGTTTGATTACTGGTAAAATTTAATGAGATAGGAACCACAGGTGGGGAGCAATACTGTAGAGATGATATTCAAAACAAAATGCTGGGATAAAATCATGAGGAACTAAAGTCACACACAGGAGTATTTTAAACATTCTTTGTCACTGGTAATTGTTCTAATCACTAAGAAGAGACAGAAAACACTATGAAGATATTCACCATTTCCAAGAGAAGCCTGGAATACCTTAGGGCAATTGTGCCAAGGTTAAGATATAGGTTAAGTTGCAGTGGGCAGTCTTGGTAGCAAAATTTATTAGAAATTAAAAACTTGCTACACAGATTTCTGACTCCATATTTACTCATATCAAATGGTTTTACTAACTGGTCTGAATATGGTGCCACAAGGAAAAAAGTAAACTTATTATGAAACATATCAGCTTTTTTTGTCATAAAAAGCTTAGTTACAGAAAGCATCACCCTATATTATTGCTAAAATGCCATATCATGCAACATTTATTAAGCTCTAAGTGTATGTATGTTTGTTAACAGTAATGGCCTTGTATTAAGTCTAGAAAGTACCAGATTTATCATGCAGATAGTCTTAGAATTGTTCACAATAATATTATATATACATGCTAACAAACAATTCATGTGAAAAACTGAAAATTACAGCACAGCACTCAGGGAAAAGATTGGTCATAAGAATATTTAAGGGGGAAATGTATTCTGAAGTAGCTAGTGTCCATAAAACAAGCAAAAATCCAAATATGTGTTTTCCTTGAAAAATCTTTGAAACGACTTACGTTCTTCATAAGTCCAAAGTCAAAAGGTCTGTCTTATACCTGGGAGGTAGCAACGCGCAATATTTACATAGAACTTTATATTTCTCAGAACTATAAAGTTATTAATTCACTTAATTCTTATGAAATTTTACGAGGTACAGTTTAATATATGTTTTCAAATATGAAAATTTAAGTAGAGAAAAGTAACCTAGCCAAAACCACAGCACTCTCATGGAAGGGAACGTGTATTTGAACCCAGGTGGTCTGGCTACAGAATCCATTTGCTTAACTACCATACATATTACTTTGGGAAGAAGAATCCCTTCAGTTTTGGCATTCAGTCTGAAAATTGGTGTCCCCATGCACCTGCCAAAAGTATCTTTGAGAAGAAACCTAGTCATTTTATTCTATTTCATCTATACTGTGAATAACTTACCCTTCAGAATTAATGAATCACACTCACATGATCAAGCATGATCAGTAGTCTCTTCGTGAAGCAAATTCTTAGAAATAATAAAAAAGAAATAACATCTGCCTCTCCACAACAAGAAGAGGGTATTTTTACAATTATAAATCCTTGACAAATAGACAAGGAGTAGCAAAGGGAAGCCGCAGTCACTGTGAGAAGCTGTTGGACTGAACAGGATCATTCCATCATCAAGGATAAAAATGAAATAAATATTTTTGGAAACTCAATACATTAGAGAGATATAATAAATGAGAAAAAATGGCATTCAAGATACAGATACTTGAACAATATCAACACAAACTTAATGTAAGTATATTATTTGTAGAGAAATAAGGGAAAATAATATCAAAGGATCAAGAATACTTAGTTAAGAAAATCAACATCACTGAGAATAAAATGCTATGGAAATTTAATAGTAAAATAAAAAATTTGATACATAAGCTCATTGTAAACTTCTACAATGGCAATGAATATGTTACTGAGCTGGTCAATCAAGCCAAGTGTTTTATTTCCTACAGATTCCTGCCCAAAAAGATAAAGGCAAGAAGACTATTAAAGAAACAAGAAGAGATTTGGAGACCAGAACAAGAAGTGTTAACACGTATCAATAGTGGTGGCAAGAAGTGAGGAAGGTTAACCTGAAGGAAGGAAAAAGCCAAAATTTATCATCAAGAATTTCTCAGATCCAAGGAAAGTCATAATTTTTCACATGAAAATGATGCACAAATACCTCTGGATTTTAAGAAAGCTCACACACTAGAATACTTTGAAGAAATTTCGAACCGAAAGGATAGATAAAGAAATCTAAAATCTACCACAAGAAGCAATATGTTATATACAAAGACATGACATTCATCCTAATGCAGGATTTTTATTAACACCACTGAATTTAAGAAAGCATTATAACAATATATTTGCAATAATTAGAAAATAATTGATGTCATAATTTGATATCCATTTAAATTATCATTTAGAGATTATGGGTAAAATAAAGATACGTTAAACATATAATTACTTAGAAGGCTAATATGGAGAACTTATATAAAATATTATTAGAAAATATATTATAGCAGGAGAAAAATAAATTCAAAATATATAAAAAGCAATAAAAAGCTGTGAAAAAAACTTGAGAGAATTATGCAACACAGTGTTATTGTTTTTAATGAAATATAGATTATTATCACTGATTCATTTATAGAAATATCTAAATTATTTAAGCACCAAAGTTCACTCTGAAAATTTCAAAATATATAATTTTATACAAATTTCACAAGTTCTGGAAACCTTGGAGAAAAATTTTATTGAGCACTGTGAATAAATTCATTGCTAAGGATATATATATATATATATGTATATATATATATATATATACTGGGAAAATGAGATTTCTATGGAATTTCCCCTAAATGAGATTTTATATAATCCATATATCCTTTAAAATGAAAGTAAGAGGGCTGGAGAGATGACTTAGTGGTACAGCACTTGTCTGGTATGTGTAAGGATCTGGATTTGAACCCCAGCACAGATAAACAACCAAGTGTTGGAAAAGCAAAAACCATTTGAAAAACTATAATTAACTGTTGCTTTCTCTCCTTCTTTAAAAAAATGTATGTAAAACAATTAAACACAAGATTTTTGAAATATGTAAAAATAAATCAAGTGAGAGTCACATAGATGTATCTTTAGAGTTTTTATATTATTGGAGAGGTGGTGTAAAATATAAAAAAATCAAACTAAATGAAGAATAGCATTAATGATGTCTTAAATCAATACCAAGATTAAATGACAAATAAGAGTTTGGGCCATTGTTCTTTAGGCAAGATTACTAAGAGTTGCTTAGTTAATGAAGAGAAGCTTTACAGATAAAAATAAGGCTCAATATACATAAACTGTATGCAGAATTTGATCTGCACAGGAAGACATTCTACACAGAGAAAACACATAGAGATGTTACACTTTGGAGAATAAAGATAGAACCATTTTATCTGGTAAAAATGGTCTACACTATAAAATAATGTAAGATAAATCCAAAAAAAAATCACCAAAAAGAAATCATCCAATGATTTTTTAAAGCTGCATAAATGAATAAAGGAAGAGAGAATGAGTGAATGAACTCCATGGCTGGCTGCTTTTAATTAAGAAACTCTTTATCTAAGGGTAAAGATGATGATATTGCACACTGACACATAAGTAAAGAGCCTAACGGTGAGAGTTTTGGAGGGCTTCATGAGACATCAGGTAGAGGGGACCTTCAAAACCTAAGTGTGGGAAAGAGTATCACATACACTAAAATGAATAGAGCTTTGCCTGGCTGCCATGTTTTTCAAGCAATAGTGAATAAAGCTAGAAATGTTGGCAGTGTTCAGAAACATTGGTGGTGGGGGGGGGGGATTCTAGAAACTTTCAAACTTGTTTCCCAGGATCTTAGTTCCTGTCTCTTTTTTTTTTCTTTTTTAAAGAAAGAGGGGGCAGTGAGAGAGAGAGAGAGAGAGAGAGAGAGAAGCAATTTTTATTAGTTTTTCAAGTGACTTTATTCCCTCGGACACTTCGTTGTGTATGTGGTGCTGGGGCTTGAACTCACGTACTCATGCATGCCAGGCAAGAGCCGTAACAGCTATGCCACTGCTCCAGCCCTAGTTCATGTCTTTTTAATGGAGGGAAACTCTGGGATGTGTATGCTGAAAAATTCCAGCTTGAACACTGTAGTAGGTAGAATAATGCTCCTCTAAAAATTCCCACTTCCTGACCCCCAGAACCTTTGAATATGTTACCTTACATGGCAAAGGGGTATTGAAATTACAGGTGAAATTAAGGTTACTAACGAACTGACCTTGAGATGGGAGATTATCCTGATTCATCCAGTTAGACCATAAATGATCACAAGAGTCCTTACAGGAAGAAGGAGGAGACAGGAGAGAAAGAGAATAATGCAGTAATGTGAGGCAAGGTGGGAAAGACATGGTTGGTCAGTACTGGGGTTGTAGACGTGGGAAGTCATGAGCCAAGGAAAGCATGGGGCCTATGGAAGCCAGAAAAGGAAAGAAAACAGATCCTTCCCTAGAGCATTTAAAAGCAGCAGCACTGCTGATATCTTGATTTTAGCTCAGTACTACCCAGTTTGAATTCTCTCTCTAGAATGGTGATATAAACTTGTGTTTCCTGAAACCACTGAGTTTGTGGTCATTTGTAATAGCAGCAATAAAAGACTAGTACAGACACAATGTAATGTTATTATACTCACTGCTTTCCAAATATCAGTGAAAGGAATAATACAAATACTACCACTAAGAAGAGTGTTATTAAAATAGCTAGTTACTAGGTTAAGTTCTTTTTTATGTAATCACATAACATTCATTATATAAAAACTAAAATTAAGCTCCACTATGCCAATTTGTTATACAGGATGTGCTTTTTAAAGGCTGTTAGGGAAAACTTCATAGTTTGTGTCGATGGTGATAGGACTCAAGTGGTGGATGGCATAAGCCTCATAGCTGGTTTTAAGTACTTGCATTGGTTTTTCAGTGACACATCATTGAACCTGTTCTTCCACTCCCACCTCAGACTCCTGGGTAAAGTGAAACATTCTGACCGGATGCAAAGGTCTTTTGTCCTGTGTGTGCACCTGCTGCTCTTATTCTCATGGAGCACCAGGATCCCTACTACTGGATCCTCCACTCACCACCTTCCTTTGTGTTCTTACAGCAGACATTACATAGGCTTAATAGTGATAGCTGTTTTCCTTTCTTGTTTGTTTGTTTTTGTTTTTGGTACCAGGGATTGAATCCAGGGTCACTCAACCATTGGACAGATTCCCAGCCCATTTTTTTTGTTTGTTTATTTATGTTTTATTTTCTGAGGGGGTCTAAGTTGCTTAGAGTTTCACTAATTTGCTGAGGCTGGCTTTGAACTTGAGATACTCCTGCCTCAGCCTCCCGAGATCCTGGGATTGCAGGTGTGCACCACCATGCCTGGCGATTGCTATTTATTCTTTTTTTCTTTTAAAGAGAGAAGGACAGTGTGTGTGAGGCTGGGGTTTGGGGGGAGAGAGAACCAATTTTATTTAGTTCTTCATGAGGCTTTTGTTGCTTGGACACTTCGTTGTATATGTGGTGCTGGGGTTTGACCTCACATACTTGCGCATGCGAGGCAAGCACAGTAATCGCTGAGCCACCACTCCAGCCTTAGATAGCTATTTATTCTTAAGTGAATGTCAGATCTTTTTCAAAAGGGTTTGGGTTAAGGTGACCACCATGAAAGATTTATGAAGATAACAATGTTGCCTACAAATCAAAACAACTTCTGTAAATCCTCACTGGAGACCAGAAGATATTCATCATTCTCTCTACTGTTAATTGTGTACTGAAATATAGATGAACTTGTGAAGCACCTTTTACTTCCAACCTTTTATATTAGTTCCTTTGCTCTTGTGGGAATTTCTTTTCTTACATATATATTTTTTACAAGTCCAACTAGTTCTTCTGCTATAAGCTTCAGAATAAAGCCACCTTCTCATGAACCATTCCTTCATCTTCTGATTGGAAGTCTTTTTTTCCTTTGGAATTATATTTCTTTTGTGGGGGGGAGTGAATGACAGTGGTCATAGAAGCTACTTATTTTTCTTGAATCCCTAATAGGCATTAGGGATTGTACCTAGAGTCTCATTAAAAAAATGAATATGATAATTATTTCACTTTTCACAACCCAAGAAACTAAGTCTGAAACTAAGTCCAAAACCTAATCCAACTTTATTCATCTTATAAATTGTGATCAAGGTTCCCAAATTACAGCTTACATTTGTATCTATTAAGATCCAGAGACAGATATTGATGTATGATTTATTTAGCATAGAAGAATTTTCTGAGTATAATGTGAGATATTTAGAAAAAACATGAATGTGGTTAAATTTATGGAACAAAATTCATAAAAGATAAAGAGGACTTCTGTACTGAGCAATGAGGAGGCTCAACAAAGAGTGGAAATGGGAATAGGGTAGGCAGAGGGGAGGACCTAAAAGATCTATCTATGCGGCAACTTCTGGAGAACATTCTTTCCTCAGAAGAGTGGATTATCTCTGAAATAGAGATGCTTTTAATAAGGAAGTTCAGGGTTAGCTCACTTGCCCTCTATTGAAGTCCAGAATCCAGAATTTTAGACAAAGTCTGTATAAGTCTAAAGCTCAAATATTTTTCATTACATTACTTTTTATTATTTTAACAGAAATTGATGTATAATTGATGCAGGAGTTTTGAGATGAGGCCGGATTCTGTGCTCCCTTTGGCAAATGAAGTCTGGGCTGTCTACAGATTCCAGCAGCCAAAATAGCCCATTTGTAGTGTTTGCAGCTATTCCCAGTTCAAACTGGAATTTGGCCTGGCTGCAGGTTTCTGTAGCTGAAATCGTGTTAGCAGCTCCCCAGCAAAGAGCTGCATTTTCCCTTACTACTATTGAGCAGTGTGTTGCAGCTCTTGGTGCAGAATCACACCCTGGGAATTCTGCGCCAATCTTCTGGATTCTTGTCTTGCGAATATGAAGAATGAAATCCACAGACAAGCACCAAGCGCTGAAGGGAAGTGTAAAGGAGCAGAAATTATTTAAGGATGGAGAGCAGAGACTCAGCAAGGCAGAGGGGTACCTGGAAGCAGGACATCATCTGATGGATGTTAGGCTGGGGTTTATATTGGTTTCGGTGTGAGCCTTGATTAAGATGCATGTAAAGCAGGCATTGAGAAAAGCACCAACATTATTGGATAAACCCTATGTAAAGCAGGCATTGAAACTAAGAACCAAAAACATTGGTTAAAATTTACACAAGCCAGGCAGCAAATCTTTCTTAGTTCCCATCTGCATCTACCCCCACTACTTAGTTTTCCAGCCTCTGGGACAAAGGAGTTGCTCCCTTAGGTAAGCCTCATGGTTATTTGCATTTGAAGGCCCTGAGCATGCCTGTAAAGGTTCTCTACAAGCTAGGCTAGCTTCTACGTGTGGTTGAATGGGGCCCATGGTCCTGACTACCTAGCCATTTTATTATCTCTCCTAAACTGTATCATAATTACTAACCATAAGGTACTTTAAAACAGTATCACCTCTTGATGTGAATCCTTTATCTCACAGTAGGAACTTATATGATATTGGAGCTACTCTGGTGCTGTCTGGAATCTTTACTTAGCATTGAGAATTGTGATATTAAACTCCCATGTGATTGTGACCTAAATGCAATGGTAACACAATGTCCTGTAAAATAAGCAGGTGCTGTTAGTCAAAAGGAGGGACTGGCAGATAAATGATCTTTCATTTGTGCTCAGAATAACACTTACCTTAATGATTTCCTAGGGGTGGACAAGCCAGCTGTATACCATTAGAACAATTTTAAATAGATTTCAGATAAAGGCTTTCAAAGCTGCAAATCTTACTTCCTCTACGATGCCTAATTACAAAACTAAAAATGTATTCCTTTATTTTACAAAGATGCATATGTATATATCATAATCTGTTATATATTAAAATATTTGCTTTCAAATTATTCATTTTCAACAGATAAAAACATATCCACAGATAGTCCTATAAGATTTGCCAGCACTTTAGGAGTTTATGGTAGAACACATTGTCTTTTCCAGGTCACTCTGTGAAATAACAATCATGAAGGAAAAAAATGAGCCTTGCATTTGATTTTCATGGCCCTAAGCTTCGCAAGATTAACAAGAGGAAGAAATGGGAGTATGATTGCCTCCCAAGAAATTCCACAAGGCAAGATACATTTCAAAGGAAAGTCAACATGCAAGACTTGGAAATAGACATGGATGACCAGTTATGTGACCTATGGATAATCACCTTTAGCCTATAAAAGAGGTTTGGAGAAAATGACAACATGGGAGAACAGGAGAAGATTTTGGAGAGAGATCTGGGTTTTCTAGTCTCCCACCTGCCCTCTTGATTCTCAGGGGTGACACAGTGATGCTGGTGATGTGGATGTCGGGTTCGTGTCCTCTCGGAGTCGAAGAATGAAACTGAGGGACACTGAGGCAAGCGTAGTAGATGAATTTCATTATAGAAAGTAAGGCATAGGGAAAAGGGCAGACTTCCCCCAGAGTGGGGGAAGGGGACAGAGCCCTTGAGGCAGTGAGCTTTGCCCTTTTTATATGACATCCTCTCCTCGACTGGTCATTGCTTCCCTGCTCCTGTACCTAGGACAAAGGCACAGGGAATTCTGGTCCAGTCTTTGGTCCATGCCTTAGGTGCCAATTGAAAAAATGTGGTTCCTTCCTTAGCAGAAGGGAGTGTCTGCATCTGGGCCTATCTTGTCAGACCCTTATTAGCATTGGGGGATGTCTTTGCCCTCTCAGGAAAGATGACCATCAGTTAATTTTCTCCTTAACAACCTACATTGTTCTGCCTACACTGCTTAACTTTTTCTGCCTCAACAGGAAGTGTGACTCCATCCTCAGTCTGGGAAAGGGGATGCAGCGAGTTTTGGTGTAACCACTTGGAGAGCTTCATACGTGGCTCACCATTTTGTAGACAGTGCACACCATGTGACTCAAGTGGCAAGTTCAACAGGCCTGAGATTTTCTGATGGAGAATTCAGATGACTACTGCACTAGGGATAAAGATGACTGTTTACCAGTGTCTGAATAGAATCCATACGCAGCATGGTGCTGGCCCAAGTTACCCCTCCGTGTTATCCACAGGACAGGAGGAAGAAAACACTGACACTAAATTTGAGGAAGAGCTCTGGAATTCCAGAGGCTGAGAATGAAACTGAATTGCATATGTAACAACGATTCCCTCCGACATGTAGGACTATGTCACATGAATAAAAAAATTTTTTAAAATAATTTTAAAAAAGAAGATTCAGTTATCTACATCAAAGGAAGTACGCACAGGTGAAAGATAAGAGCTGGGTGAATGGGTTAGTAGCTCCTTGAACCCTGGATAAGTAAGGTCTTACCTGATAACATTGTTCCTCCATCCCTGACACCAGAATTTATAACATGAGGGAAAATGAAAGAGACCCAAACAAAAGGATGCAAAATGTATACATTTTCAATTTCAGGTATTTAGAACACATAGAGAAAGAAAAAACTATTTAAAAGAATTTAAAATTTTTTGTTAGTGATGGAATAGAGCATCATTAGTTTTTTGAAGCATTACCATCTAAGACATAAAGATCTTTTACGGCCCAAGAGAAAGTAAATCGTTTTCAGAACTCGCCAAATTTTTATATTCCTCTGGTACACTATTACAGTTTCAAAAGCCACATTAGAAGAAAATGTTTTAAATGCTTTCCATAAATGTTATTCACATTAGCAAGGGACTCTGCAATAATATGTGAACTTCTTTTTACAACTACAGTGCTCCTCTTCCATTATAATAATGGAGAGACACTATTTGAATTTATTTTGGAGTCTTTTCAGTAACATAATAACATATTTTGTGAAGTCTATCATAATCTTCAGGGTTGATATAAGCTTTCACCCTAATCAGCACCGACAAGATAAACCCTAATATTCTAGGCACAATAGTCTGTATCTCCAAATTTCAAACTCATTTGAAATTCATTTTGATCCAAATTAATACAATGTCATTTTGGTAATATTGAGGTTGTACTGTCTCACAAATACAACTATTTGGGGTCATTTTAAAAATAGTCATTAGATTACAATATAAATGAACTTAAAAAGAGTGAGTGTGATTCTTCGTTGTTACTTGCTTCTGCCAAATAAATCCAGCTACTACTTATATCATGTTTGCTATTTTTTCAGTTTAGTAAAGAAAAATATGTAATAGGATGTTACCAAAACACCTAAAGCACATGTTATACATCTCTGTTTTATTTATCATGCTTTAATAATGTCCTGGAAGCTTTTTGCAGATCTATGCATCAGGATTTTACATGAGGAATATATCTCTTTGATTTCCTGAAGAAATTTAGTTACTGAATGACACAAGGACTTTGTTAATAAGGGCTATAGGACAGCTTCACAGCGTGGACTCCAAGGACAGGAATTCTGAAAGTCTTTTCTGTGGGCATACAATGGTTTCTTCCTTTGCCTTCAGGGACCCAGCTTAAGCATAAAAACTTATTCCTCTACTCAATTTATTTACTTTTTTTTCGAAGTATCTTTTTCATAAGTTTTTTTTTTCTATAGCATTTGGAAAATTCCATTGAAGCTAGTAGTATTCCATGTTGCTTTTCATTGGAAAGTAATTGCAAGTCAGACAAACACAAAATAACAACAGACCAGAGTAGAAACCATTTTTCTATGATAATCTATTCAACTTTGGTAGATTGGCTGTGTCGCACACTACTTCCATCACACTGAGGTGATAACGTAGTGAGCTAGATTCATCATTAAGCCTCATTAAGAACGTAGAATGATAAGGAGCCTTTTAAAAAGAAAATGACCTGTCATAGAAGGAACATGAATTGAATTGTGACATATGTCATAGAATTGTGACAAGCAGCTTGTATTTTCGAAAGATGGAATAAGATTATGTAAATAGAATTTAGTGGGATATGGACAGAAAAAATTAAAACAACTGTCTGCTTGCTTTATAACTTTAGGAGATTTATTTAAAATGTAGAAATTGTGAGGAGTTAAAAATTTGAAGTTTGGACACAAGGAAGATAATTCTGTGTATTCTTAGAAAAGAATAATCATTTTTAGAATGCACTTATACATTGAAGTTGTTGACAGAATATTCTGATGTAGAAAGCACAGAAGTAGGCACCATTCAGGCACTGTCACAAAGAAAAGAGCATATTAGCCTCAAGTAAAATTTTGAGATCATCTTTATGCTGATGGCAACTAAAACCTGGAGCTGTAGTCACTGTCCAAGGAAAATGATGCGTGTGATTCTGCTCCTTGGAGATCCCCTACTTGCTTTGTGTTCATTTAATTCTCATTGGAAGTAGAGGACACAGGCATTTCCCCCTTTCATCAGGGTCCGTGTACTGTCACCTCTTCAGTCATCTGTATTGCCTCATGACCAAACACCTTCCATCCTGCACCTTCTTCCCTTCAGAGGTCCTGGCGTTTGAGCCACTCAGAAGAGGAGAAAATTATTTATTTACTACAGGGTATATAAACTGGGGATGTGGCTTGGTGGTTAAATAGGCTGGGGATGTGGGTTAGTGGTTAAATACTTCTGGGTTCAATTCTTGGTATTGAAAAAAATAAATAATAAAACACAAAATGCATAATTAATCTCAAGAAATTTTTAAAGTAATCCAATTCACTGAATTGATTGTTGAGTTGGTATCATGCAGAAAATGTTGCATAAATATTCGGCATATTTACTTGCAAAGAAAGACATACAATCAACAATTACATATGATTTACTTTGTAAAATGTGACATTTGTTTTTATGCAGAAATTAAACAGTAACATTTAGATTTTATGATTCATAGTGATAAAGAAGAGTTTGTGCCAACTTCATAGTGTGGTCCCAGTGACTAATTTGGACATTGGCATTCAGGATTTCTAAGAAAAGGAGCACATGGAGAGTCCCTGCACTTCCCGCTAGGAAAGAAAATAGAACCCACATCTCACAGGAAAGGGAGCAAGCAGAAAATTCAGAGTTTTTTTTTTCTTTTTTTTCAGATAAAGTGTATACCTTCTCAGTTGATAGCTAAAATAGAGTTCCACTGTTATTCAAAACCTTCCCTCAAGAAACAACCCTCAAAAGCTTTGATTAAAGACCAG